>CM056491.1:34799940-34995077 GCA_029783415.1 Anisodus acutangulus | reverse complement strand
GTGATATTTCATCGAATCATGGAATGAAGAGATTCTACTTGTCTCCTGAACTAAATTCTTGGAGAAAAAAGAATTTTCCAACTGATGAAGAAACACTCCTTTTCTTTCCTTGAAAAAATATGCTACTTGAAGTATCATAAGCACCCACATACTTGTCAAGACTTCCTCTTATATCGTTTGGAGGACATCTAACATCAACTCTGATTATTGATTTTCTACAAGCACTTGATGGACGCCTTAGGTTCTTCTTTTTATACGCCTTGTGTTTCAACTCTCCCTCATTAGATGAAGGATAGTTTGAAGATGTTTCTTGTGGAGTTATGTTGTTTTTCTTTCTTTCATCCCACTCATCATTTTCTTTCTTCATCGCTTCATAGAGTTTTCGTAACTCCGTGTGAAAGGTATCTATCATCTCTTTCTTTTAATCTTTTATCTTCTTCCTTTCTTTTTGGATTCATGGATGGAGCCATAATGTCCCAAAGATCTGCAAATTACTTACTTACAAACAAAAGATTGTTAGATTCAAATTTACCTCACCAAAAAAAATGAACGATACACTCACGTGTATCACTCAAGTAGTGGATCTCAACACTCGTGTATCACACAATTAGGCTTTTACCCTCAAAGAATCTCACTATTCTTGACTTTTACAAACTCAAGCGTTGCTCCTCAAAGTTCTTCAATAAACCAACAACTCAAACACTTCAATGTAATCTCCAAAGCTTGGTTCAAGAATGGAGTTTATGTCAAACAAATAAAAGGACACAAAACAAATTGGCACGAAATAAAGAAAGAGGCACAAAATCAGTAGAACACGATAAGTATGAACAAATACTTAAAGTCTCTAGCAAGAGAACAAATATAACTAAATATAGTGAATTTTACTTTCAAGACAAGATCTAGAACATATCAAATGAGCTTTTTATCCAAAAGTGCTGCAATGACCTTTGCACTTCTCCAAATGACTTTTGAGATTCTTTATGACCTTTTGGGATTTTTGATGAAGAGGACTTGAATACAACTTCAACTCCCAATGAGTTTCACAAAATAACAACTAGAGAGAATATCCCAACACCTCCAAGTCACGAAATCACAAGATTGAATACAAACATATCAAGAATATGTGAATAATACCAAAAAGGTACTGTTCACGCACTATTCATTGAGCAGATTTTAATTTAGATTATTTTTTTATTGTTCTTGTAATTGTAACTTTTTTTTCAGATTTTTTTTGGATTGCTAGCGTTCAAATCAATAGATCGAGTGAGTATAAGAATACCCAACCATCCAAAGCTCTGATACTACTAGATAACAACACGGATACAGAAGACTTTAGAATTAGAAGATTGAAAGAGGGAAGGATTGATTCTTAATAAAGAAGAACACAAGTTCAAGTAGTTGATACTTTAAACCTTGTTTAAATAGTAAAGAAGGGGTTGGATCAATTATGAAGAAGAAGAAAGGTAGAAGGGAACTCAAATAAGGAATCTTACCATTGAAGAATCCGAGCTATGGTTCAAAGTAGAATAAAATGAGCATAACCCAAAAGAGAACCTCAAAGGTCTCCACAAGCCACAAGGCTAATAATATTAATATTCATCAAATTTCGTTACAATGAAAACAGAAAACACTCATTTCCGCATATTTTGACCAATTCAAGGTTCAAAATGGGGTTGCTCCCTCGGTGGGATAAAGTTGAGCCAAAAGATCTCGATTCAAGAGAAATTCATGAGGAAGTGGTAGCTCTTTAGGATCTACTCCAGCCTATAGGAGTAAATAGTGGCTTCCACCTAAAGAAAATAAAAAATATGCTAGGCTTTTAAAGGTGGTCAAACTAAATAATCTAAAATTTTCAAGGTGCACAGGAGACCACCAACACTTGGTTCCAAGGTGAATAGAAGACCACCAACACTTGTACAATAAAGATTTAAATGCAGTCAACATGGCATCAAATAAGCTTCTAGAACACCAAATTGGGCTGCTAGACTTGCTCCATTTCTTGACAGATTTTGGGCCATAATCTAACTCGTCTTGATTTTCAATTTGGCCCTCCAAATAGTTGCAAGACTTTTCCCCAAAGATCTACTTTGGGCCGGAGCTCTTCTTCAATCATAAGACATGTTTTTATTCTTAATTAAAGCATCTTTAAATTCTCTGATCCGCAATGGAGTTTCACTTTCTTGGATGCTATCATTCTCCCCCTATTAAAGAAGATACGTCCTCGAATCTTTGCATTGATGGTATTCATCCTTAAGTTGAGCCTCCATTGTTACTATCATTCTCCCCCTCTTAAAGAAGATTCATCCTCAAATCTTGACATGACCTGCAACCAACATGATAATCACAATAAGTAAGAAGACGCAACAAACACTTGGTAAAAATAGCACAAGGTAGTGACTGTGCAACCATTTAATACATTTAGTTCTTTTATGCACAAACACTCCTTTTAAATACCCAAGAATAACATCATCTAATAGAGAAAACATGATTACCAACACAACCACTAAAAGCACAATTCATAAGCTCTTTAAACAGTAGAGGGTCATTACTTAGATTAAAAGCATATGAATACCAAGAAAACATACCATATTTTCTTTTTCTAAACGACTTAACCTCACCATTGGATATACCATAGTCAAGATATGGATCAAAAGCAATTTTCTTGAGATGTGGCTTTGGATTAACCTATAAAAAAGGATCTACACAACAAGATAAGATATTGTGAAGTTAGCAACATGTGAGCACTTATCCTTCTCCACAATTGAGACACTACATTCTGCATTTAGCTCAACTTTTTCAATATTAATGGCATCAAAAGATTCATGTATCTCATTATCTTCATTAGGAACTTCATCATCTTTGCTTCCTTCATTGGGATCCCAAAGTGGACAAAAATGTACTAAAAACTCATCTTTAGTATCTTCCCACGATGGCTTATCACACACTTTTAAACCTTGATCAATGAGATTGTCTTCTTCAGGTGAGGTGTCATCATCCTTTACACAATGTTCATCCTCAATTTTTTGCATGAAAGGAGGTGTAAGACTAAAGCAAGAAAGAGTTAGTTGATCGGCATATGAACAAAATTTATCCTCTCTCAAATTTTCTTGCATTTGTTCACTCAACTTATCTCGTTCCTCACTTTAATCACATTGTGGCAGATTATTCACATAAAAAGAATAGTTAACAAGATCATGTTCACTCCAAATCTGAGTCACATCTCCACTTAAGGATTTGACCTAGTCAAATTGTGGTACAAGTTCAGTTTCATTTGCAGATACAAATAGATCATCAATAAGGTCATACCACATGAAATTATCAAGATCAACTTTTTCTTCTAGTTGCAATTTCTTCCAATTCTTCCACGAATCCTCGGCCTTTTCACCTTTCAAATCTTCTTTGAAGCTAGATTCTCCCTTCAATTTTTGTTCCAACTGCTCAATGGGTTCTTCTTCAATAACCTGCAAATTTGGAGCACAAATACTAGAAACAGAATGAGTTAATTGGTTAGAGATTGAACAAGAATCTTGCACACTTACGCACTCTATCTCTCCTAAATCCTCATCTCTCAAATGCACTTGTTCGCTCTCTATTTTATTTTGTTAGCTGATTTCACTCAATTCGGTCCACTCATTTCTACTTTTTGACAACTCACTATTTTTGGTCATCACTTCCTCTCCTTTTTCTTCTCCCGAGTTGTCAAGTTGCTCACCCTTACTTCTCTCGTTCCTTTATCTCTCATCCTCACTTTTGTTTGGATTGAAAAAGGATCCAACTGATGAAGAAACACTCCTTTTCTTTCCTTGAAAAAATATGCTACTTGAAGTATCATAAGCACCCACATACTTGTCAAGAATTCCTCTTATATCGTTTGGAGGACATCTAACATCAACTCTGATTATTGATTTTCTACAAGCACTTGATGTGTCCCTTAGGTTCTTCTTTTTATATGCCTTGTGTTTCAACTCTCCCTCATTAGATGAAGGATAGTTTGAAGATGTTCTTGTGGAATTATGTTGTTTTTCTTTCTTTCATCCCACTCATCATTTTCTTTCTTCATCGCTTCATAGAGTTTTCGTAACTCCGTGTGAAAGGTATCTTCATCTCTTTCTTTTAATCTTTTATCTTCTTCCTTTCTTTTTGGATTCATGGATGTAGCCATAATGTCCCAAAGATCTGCAAATTACTTACTTACAAACAAAAGATTGTTAGATTCAAATTTACCTCACCAAAAAAAATGAATCATACACTCACGTGTATCACTCAAGTAGTGGATCTCAACACTCGTGTATCACACAATTAGGCTTTTACCCTCAAAGAATCTCACTATTCTTGACTTTTACCACTCAAGCGTTGCTCCTCAAAGTTCTTCAATAAACCAACAACTCAAACACTTCAATGTAATCTCCAAAGCTTGGTTCAAGAATGGAGTTTATGTCAAACAAATAAAAGGACACGAAATAAAGAAAGAGGCACAAAATCAGTAGAACACGATAAGTATGAACAAATACTTAAAGTCTCTAGCAAGAGAACAAATATAACTAAATATAGTGAATTTTACTTTCAAGACAAGATCTAGAACATATCAAATGAGCTTTTTATCCAAAAGTGCTGCAATGACCTTTGCACTTCTCCAAATGACTTTTGAGATTCTTTATGACCTTTTGGGATTTTTGATGAAGAGGACTTGAATACAACTTCAACTCCCAATGAGTTTCACAAAATAACAACTAGAGAGAATATCCCAACACCTCCAAGTCACGAAATCACAAGATTGAATACAAACATATCAAGAATATGTGAATAATACCAAAAAGGTACTGTTCACGCACTATTCACCATTGCTTATGAGAACAAAGATTCATGTATTGGTCTGAGATGATATATTGCATACAACGATGTTTGTATACTTCAGATCAATAAATTATGATAAATTCTTCCCTCATAATTAGTTCAGGGTCAGGAACCAAATACTTCCATCTAATAGATTTTGTTGTGTGGTATATGATTAATGAATCTACCTCGATGTACACAGATGGATTCCCAAAATAAGGTGAGAATATATGTTAGTCTTCTAATATAAGGGGGAGAGAATAAGCTGCTAAAAATATGTTGTGGATTATCATCGATATGATCATCAGATAATTCAAGTCAAATGCTGGAAGCATTTGCTGACCCAACTATATTATATTTCAACTGCGAGATGCTCATAAATGTCCTTGAAGGACAAAGTCTACAACATGCATGGAGCATGATAGACCAATCGGTTCCTAAAGAAACAATCCTTGAAAAAGGATAGGAGCAAATGATCATAATAAGGAGGCAATGTGCTCTCGAAGAGCATACGACATAACACTTTATAAAACCTCATGGGAGATTTAGGTACCTGAAAATAATGAAGTGATGAGATCTCAGTAAGTTATGTCGAATTGCAAACCGGTACAAAATGATATATTGTCGACGATATCTTTGATACAATATAGCGCATAATATTGTATAATATTATGAGAATCTGAATTCTACGTCTCTTAAAGGATGTCGATGTAGAAATAATTACCAAGTAGATGCATCTTGGTAAGGGTAAATTTACTGGACATACAGTCTTGACATCAGAAGATGTCATGTAATTTAAATACTAAAAAAAACTTTCTCAGTCTATATGACTTTCTTGACAAAATTTATGTGACAATTTCTGAAGGATTCAAAATGCCTGAATAATATACAAGTTCTTGGAAAACTTATTTGTGATTCTTAAATGAATATTCATTGACAAAGGGTATAAAATGAATCTGTTTACCCTTATCTCTTTATGATAATCAGAATCTTACTATTGTTGTACAAGTTGATGACTTATTATTGAAACTCTTGAAGAGTTTTCAGGAGCAGAAGATTACCCGCCAAAAGAAGTTGAAATAAGAAAGTTAAATTGGTCCCGAAGTATCACATATTTATGCAATTGATGTATTTATTTATCTTGCTATAACTACGAGCATAGTATAATTTCTCTCATACATAGAGATATTGAAATAAGACAAAATGCATATTGCAAATGAAGTGCCTGACATGAATGTGTTTATCCTAACAAATATTGTCAAGTGTTTTGGATATACAGGACATTCATCTGATCAACATAAGAGTTCAATCTAGACATGTTATCTATTTCCATGAAGGATTATTGTCATACAATATTTTTTACATGACTTCAAATCATAGAAAGATAACATCAATTTGTAAAGCACTCCAAGAATGTACTTGGCAAAATTCTAATAATATTAAATGGCGAAGATGCAATCTATCTAAGGAATAAAGATGCAGATGATCAATTGACATATTTGATCACAAATGCATTGTTAATCTTACGATATGATAAGTTGGTATACAAGATCGGAGTGCTTCATCTTTAAGAATTATGTGATGCTTTAATCAGGGAGAGTAAAATATGCGTTGTACAACCAAAGTTTTGTCTCATTGGGTTTTCTTTGTAAGGTTTTTTAACGAGGTAGCTTGTAACGCGTATTATTAGATGTGTACTCTTTTTCCTTCACTTGAATTTTTTTTAGTAAGATTTTAACGAGACACATTAACTATTGATGAACATTCAAAAGGGAGTGTTTATAAATACATTGTATTATGGATGTCCATTTAAACACTCCCACAACTGGATAAGGTTACAACGGGATAAGCTTGCAATTTGATAAACTTACAACTGGATAAGTTTGCAACTGAATAAGTTTGTAGTTGGACAAACTTGCAACTGGATAAAATTAAAATTGAATAAGCTTAAAATTAGATAAACTTGAAATCAAGCAAGAAACTGATCAGCTACTTCTTTTCTTTTATTAAGTCAATTCAGTTCATTTATACTTTAATTTAAATTTAAATAATATATCAATCTCTCTTACTTGTGTAATGTATTAACTTTATAATATTTATTTTATAACAATTCTAAAATTTATTGTGGAAATCTATCTTCTGTATAAAAATTGGAAAAACAAGGTCAAGAAAAGACGTGTGGTGTTTCTAGGAAAAATCATCTTGTCCGGCAAAACAGTAAGATCCGAAATGGAGCCGAATTACTAACATCTCTTACGCAAAAAGACAAACACAAGATTTAACCCCACCAATTTCACAGCAGAATCTCGTCTCTCTCTCTCTAGAATATTCAGAATCTCTGAAAAGCTTTCATCTCCTTTATTTCTTTACTTCTCCAAACAAAACTGGTTTTAAAATGAGCAAAAAAGGACCAGGCCTTTTCTCTGATTTCGGTAAAAATGCTAAAGGTCAGCCATACAACTACATCTCTTTGTGTGTGTCGAATTGTAGAATAGAGAGATGAATAGGTTTATTCTTGCGAAAGCAAATTCTACTGTAGTAGAGTTTAAGTATATATGTATTTGCTGTTTTTTATTGGGCAGATATATTGACCAAGGACTACAGTCACAACCAGAAGTTCACTATTGCTTCTCGGGCTGACGCCGGAATTGTATGTACCTTCCATTTTTTTTTTATCTCAACTAGGGTTTCAAATTTTTAGTTGTTGAATTAGAAAGCTTGAAATTGTCTATCAGTTGTAGGTGGTTTTATGGATTCTTCTTTTTCAAGATTATTTTGGATTGGTAGAAGAGGGAAGGACCTTTGGTATGATTAGAAAAACGAATGGTGGAGGTGCAACCATTTAATATATATATATATATATATATATATATATATATATATATATATATATACACACTTAGAAACTGGCAAACAATCCATTATTATGATCCACCTTAATCTACTCTTTTTTTGTTAGTTGTTCTCTGGATGTTTCAGTGACTAACTGTTCTTGACAGGCTTCTGGTGCTGAAATGTTGATTACAACTTAGTTGAAGTTCTTAGTGGAGGTTTTGCAATGTGATTTTGACTAGCCATTTTTAGCAATTTCTATCAACTAACATAGTCTATACTCATTAAACTTTCCTTGTATTTTGGTTTATATGTAAGCAAGCTTCTTTTGGTTTCAGGATTAAATAGGGAGAAAGGAGCGCCTCTTTTGATTTTTGTCTTAAAATAGCTCAAATTAGTTAATTGTAACGTATTTCAGAACTAGTCATGCTTATATTTCTTTGTGTTGGACAACTTCAAAGCAAAGAATGTTTGACATCAGGGTGTACAACACTAACATCATTGTATCTTTCTGCCACTGTAATTTACTACTCACAAGGACGTCATCCTTCAAAATTTCCTATGCATTGGCATGTCTTCTTCTCAAGTTACAACCTCTTTAGATGTCTCACTTGCAAACTCGGTGCAAGGGACTATATTCAGACTGTACTCAATGTGAAATTGCTTGCGTTGATTATAATGATCTTTTTCTGATTATCTTCTGCTAAATTCTAAATTTTGGTTGTTTCCAGGATCTGACTTCAACTTTGATGAGGAAGGGCGGCCTCTCTACTGGAGGTGTTGCAGCTAAATACAAATACAAGAAGACTATCTTAGGTGTCAGATTCAATACTCAATCAAATGTAGCTTCTGTCTCTTTGACCAATTTTTGTGTCTCTCAGTCGTATCACATGTGTTTTTCAGAGTTTTTATTTATTTTGTGTTACAGATCTCAACAACCTTGACTATCTCTGATGTTCTGCCTTCTACCAAGGCAATCGCTTCATGGAAATTGCTTGATTATAGTTCCAGCAAGGTACCGATTTGCTGGAAACTGATCTGAATGTGAAAAAGCTAGTCAGATCTTCTAACTACTTTGGTTCTGCAGATTGAGATTCAGTATTTCTATGAGCATGCATGTTTCACTACAGCTGTTGGCTCTCTGAGTAAGTCACCTGCTCTTGATATTTCAGCAGCCATTGGAACTCCACATGTAGCATTTGGTACAGAGGCTAGTTACTCACTAGCTTCTGGTAATTTTACAAAGTACAATGCTGGTGTCAGCTTGAAAAAACCCAATTTTAGCGCCTCTGTAATTCTGTAAGCCACCTACTTCTCTCTGCAAAGTTGTACAGTGTCATCTGGCATTAATATTATTGTTGATTGATATTTTCCCCAATTCTAGGACTGATAAAGGAGATGCAGTAAGGGCATCATTTTTGCACCATATAGGCCAACAAAAGAGAGGAACTGCTGTAGGAGAAATTGCAAGAAAATTTTCTACAAATGAGAACACATCGACTGTAGGATGCTCATATTCAGTTAATCCTCAGACAGTCGTGAAGGCTAAGCTTAACAATCATGGAAATCTTGGTGCCCTAGTGCAGCACAAGTTGAAGTCCAAGTCGTTCCTCATATTATGTGGGAATTTTGATACCATGGAAAAGATCCCGAAATTTGGCGTAATGCTCTCTCTTATGCCTTGAATGGTTTTAGTTAAGCTAGTGGTATTTGGTTAGCCGTTGAATCATACATGTCAATTTTTTTCTCCATTATTAGCAAAGGTGGTTAGATCAGATTCTTTTTCTCTAGTGTGCTAGTGATATTTGGATGACAGTTTGAATTATCTATGTCAAACTGTTTTCTCCATTATAAACAAAGGTGTGACATCACATTCTCTTTCACTGGTGTGTAGGCGAGGTGATTGAAGTGCTTTAAATCTAGATGATTCAAGTGTTTTTATTATTCATTTATATCGATCAAGGCTTTTGTAAATTTTTGCTGTATTCGAAGGGATCCCTTTACTTTAGATGCTTAATAGTTAGGTAGTATAGCTCTTTGGAGTCCAGTTAGCACCTTACGGGTGCTAATCAGTGAGCCAACATAGGATCTGAGGTTAGGTTTATGTTCTCCTTCACTGTACTTTTATTTTTAGTCTATATATATGGTAGGGGTCTGCCATAACCCCCCCCCCCCCCCCCCCGCAGACCACAGGAGGTGAATGGATCATCAAGACAGTTAGTTGCTAATAGATTTGGAGCATGTCAATAGTTCCCTGATTTACGATGGAAGTCATTTGGGATGACCTTCAGATTGCTTACATGTAGTTGTCTTGTAAAGATGTTCACAAGTATACTGCAAACAGATTCTGTGACCCTCGACCTTAACCATGAATCAGAACCAGAAATCCAAATGAAGGATCAGCCAGCATGATTTTGAATTCACTACTGAGATTCAGTTGAAATGTTCTATCCGAAAGGATAAGGAGAGGAGGAAAGCTACCGATGATGAGCATTTATCTGAGCCATTTATTTCCAAGGCCCTTAGGCATTAAATAAATAACGGAAAAGGGTAAAAACTGCCCCTAATATATTAGGAAATGGTTTAAATTTTCTGTTCTACAACCTGTTGAACCTCAATTGCCCTTGACGTTAATTTTCGAGTTAAAAATGACACTAAATCATAAGAAAACTCCATCAAATTGGTCACTTCTTATGTATACTTCTTTCTTGTTCTCCTTATTCTTTCTTCTTCTCCGATGACCTAAAGTTAAAACCACAACAATTAAACTTCATAACACAAACTTGAAGTTAAATAACACACTTCAAACCCTGGAACACAATTTCCTAAAGTTTAAACTGAAAATATTGAACTTCATGACATTAAAGCTGAAAATCTTGAAGTTTGTATCGAAAAACTGCACTTAAGATACAATGTCTTAAAGTTTTGAACTGAAAAGAATTGAACTCAATAACACAATTTACTAAAGTTATGAACGGAAAAACTGAAATTCACGTGTTCCAAAATTTTGAGCTAAGAACTGAAATTAAGGACACAATCTTATAAAGTTTAAAACTGACTGAACTTCAAAATACATTATCCCGAAATTCAAGAAGCGGTGAAGCAGCAGCAGGCCAGCAGCAGTATCCAACACCTTATAAATTGTAGCTAAACATGAAAACGGCGGGTAAAACATAAACAACGGTCCTACAAGTGATCACCTGGTGCCAATTCCTCGTAAATAAATGAAAAGGACTATTGCTCCCTTCAAAAATAACATAAGCAACACTAATTTGGAAAGGAGATAAATTGATGTTTCCGTGGAGACTTGGAAGATATTCCAAGAGCCTTCCAGCACTACCCAACAAGGAACATTTTCATAAACAGTGGGATAAATTGACAACTTTGCTGGAGTAGGGATAACGAAATGAACTTAGAAAAGCATAACGACTATATAGAAGTTCTATTTGAGAAATTACGTACCTCAGCACGCTTCAACAATTCGATCAAGAAATTTACACATTGACTCGAATGATATTTCAAGTGGGAGATACTAATGATAAAAACTTAAAGTACGATTAAGTGATATTTATTCTCACTATATATTACACCAGTGGGTAAATTTTACCGATACTGGTTTTGATCAATGGGAAGGACTACACCAAAATCTTAAAACCAGGAGTGAGGTAGCTTAACCATGAATTTATTTGGATGTTCTTATTTAATACATGTTCCGGAACATTGTGTAACTGAACAGAATTATTGAAAACCACGGGTGAAATAGCTCAACTATGAATTACTTTAGATATTCTTATCCAATACTAATACCCGATCTGGATCATACTGTAACTGAAAGAAATTGTTGTTGCATATAGAAGGGCTATAGTTAATTTTGAATAAATCAGTAAAATCTATCATGTCAATACGAATAAATGAAATAAAGGATAATTGAGCAGAATTAAGCACACAGAGGACCCGACCAAGCACACAGACATTTCTGTAAAGTCTTTCATGAATCTTCACTATGTCAACAGAGAGTTGAAAATCTTCCTACAGTTTATCTTACAACAGTGGCCTAAAACATAATATCCACTACGAAAATATATATTTAAGTTGTCAAAGAGATAACATTAACATCATATAAGGTACTTATTTCAGGTAAATGAAATTGAAATAGCAGATATCAGTTTGTAGTTCATCCTTCCCAACATTAAAAAGCAGATGTTGTAACTTCACAAATAGGAAATGAACTAGAATATAAGAGTTGCCCTCTATAGTGCAAGCACCACTTACCTTTTATTTATATTTTAAGCACTTAGCTGTACAGAACAAGAGAATGTTGCAAGAATGGAGACAGGAAGGGCAAATTGACTACAAATTGTCAGACTTGTTCCACCTTATTCTCATTTCAGTTTACAGATAGATAGGAAAAAACACCAAATTAAATAACAGCAAAATATTTACAACTGTTCACTTCACCACAAGCAGATTGTTGGAGATCAAACTTCAACTCTAATAAGAACTTCAGTACCTGAAGGAGGAGAAAAGAAAAAGAAAAAGAAAATGAAAACCAAGACTAGAACAAAATAAAAGCTTCAATCTGAATCACAAAATGCTCTCTTCTTCTACTTGCTGCCACAGATAAACATTACTACTTCCTAAAAAATATTGTACTTCTACACTAGGGAGAGTTTACTTCGGAAAACCCTCATCATCACCCAACATGATTCTTTTTGCTAAGGAGCAGTCAAGCATGCTTTTTGGTTTGAATCCCATTTATCCAGAAAGAAATTGACACAGATACCAACTTATCATATGGTACGCACGGACAAATGCAATCTTGTAACCGTATTAAAGTTGAGTTTCATAACGGCCAGACATCATATTTCAGTTCTTTCTCGTCTAGGAACTTAAGCTGATTTGAAAAGTTTATGAATTGAAGCACCATTTATAAATACATGATTTATCTATAGGCAGTAATAAAAGCAGTCCCAGAATGTACTGCAGCATTCCAAATAATTCTAATGACAAATACCATTACCCCGTGGAAGAGCTCTCTTTCTTCAAATATGATAATATAACAAACATAAACAACTTGATAGATCTTCAGTAAAGTTAAACAAGTCTTGGTGTCTCCTGTATTTGAGTCACAGAATCTTAAAAGAAGATAGAGTGAAGGCACTGTATTTCTCATACAAAGAAGAATACTTCATGTATTTGTCGTGGAAAAGAGAGGAAGAGATAGCTAAGATGTCTCGCCAAAACTTGAAAAGAAGCTCACTGCCATTTGGAAGAAAAGGTTCGGAGGCTATAATTGGTTTGGTTTAAAGATGGACTATTGTGAGGAATATGAAGGATGACCCCAAAAAACAAAAGACCTGCACCAATAGGAGACATGAATATTGAGAGGTTACTTGCTCCTCAAGATTCTACATTCAATATCCACATCATTGACAATCCTAAATAGAACTAGCAGGTCTGGATGGTAAGGATTTTTTAAAAGTTAATGTACATGCACCACAATATAATGATTCATTAAGTGACATAACAAAATTCTTAAGTGCACGCATGCAAAAGTATGTTTCAATCTTTAAATGCACAAGGCCATATATAAAAACTCCCTCGGTTTCATTTTATGTGTCGGTATTACTGCAGCGTGCAGACAGAGTTTATGAAAGAAATGAAGACTTTTGGAACTTGTGATCTTAAAAACATGCTATAAACTTTTCTATGGCTATAAAAGTTTATCATTAAGAGTAAGATGGAAAGGTTAAAATTAAATTGTTTTCAAATATAGAAAAATGTCATTCTTATAGGAACAAATTGAAAAGGAATTAGTGGCACACAAAAAAGATTAGAGGGAGTAAGAACTAAGAGGAAAAATTAGAAATTTGGTTAGCCATGATACTTACAATGAATGGAAGATGTTAACCTAAGAGAGCTAATGCTCATCCCATCTGCCACTGCATCCACATAATTTTAACCGGATCAAAGCTCAAAGCACTATTTTCAGATATCTTTGAATATTCAGACTTGACATGTAAAGCATCAATCTCAAAAGAAAGGATTTGAACCAATGATAGAGGAATCTAAAACTTTGAGTACTGTTTTTAACTAATATGAGAAGTAGAAATGATTAAAAATGATAATTATATAGTTGAGAGAACGGCGACCACCAGTAATCAGTAACATGGACAGTACCTTAAGAACTGGTTCTCCTTGGTTCGTATTAGTTGCTTGCTTGGCAGCAGCTGCCATTTGTGCACGTGCTGCTCTTCCTGCAGCAGATTTTTCATATTCTTCTTGCCTGTAAGAACATTGGATAATTCAAGCCAAACAAACAATTTATTTTGAAGATCTGGTAAAGCAGTAGCAGTACACTGACAATGTGAGAAGAAGCTGCATAATATGAATGTAGTGTTATGAATTCACCAACTTAAGAAGTTTAAATACCAAGAGTGAGCTATTCTATGCTTGTACTTAGGATGAGAACAGGCCTCCCTTGTCCCATTTAAGTGTCTTGCCTGGGAGGTACATCTCATGCTTGCTGTGCTTCGTTGATATGAGATTAATGTTATATGCATGGCCCAATACATGTTTGAGCTCCATTTTTTGAGATTATAGTTGTACAGATATCAATCTCTTTGTACACACTATAAACTTCACATGGTTAGTAATCAGATAGAATGTACTAAACTAAAATATAATACAGATTTAGCAGCTAATTGTAAAGGAGCTCTATGTATAACTAAAGGGCTCAACTTTTCTTCCTCTCAGCCCCTATTGGTACTGTGTTTGGAAGCATAAGAAAGGAGGAACAAGTGACGAAAGCTCATCATCTTCTATGCTTTTAAAATTATATAAGAGAGAGTTTTGGACGCAAATTTATTTAAAGTGGAAGAGAAAAAGAAAAATAGTCGTCCACTATCTCTTCAAAGAACTAAACAAACTCGATATTCTCTTACTTTACCCAAAAAATTTCCCTTCTCTTTATTCTTCTTCCTCCATTTATTACTTAATTTTTTTCTTGAAATGGTAAAGTTCCTTTCCATTATTACTACGTGAAAATAAAAGTGAAGCATACTTTAGGTAAGAAGGTCTTTCCTCTTCTCTAAAACCCTGAAAATTATTTGAAAATCCATCCCTACAACAACAACATACCCAGTGTAATCCCACACGGTGGGGTCTGCGGAGGGTAGAGTGTACGCAGACCTTACCTCTACCTTGGGAAGTAGAAAGGCTGTTTCCGAAAGACTCTCGGCTCAAGAGAAAACGTGACAAAAAAGGTTAGATAAGGTTTGAAGAAAGTAAAGTAAAGTAAAGAGTTCATGACAAAATACTGTAGATAAGAAAAATGGAGGATTTAACAGTAAATGCATCAACTAGTATGATAATCGGAGTACAAGAACCTACAAGGTAGCACTACGCCTGCTAGTAAGGAAGGATACACAAGACCGTACTACTACCTAATACGCGTCCTCCACAACCTCCTATCTAAGGTCATGTACTCGGTAAGTTGCAATTGCGCCAAGTCCTGCTTAATTACTTCTCCCCAATACTTTTTTGGCCTACCTCGGCTTCTTCTGAACCCATCTAAGGACAACCTCTCATACCTCCATACCGGGACATCTATGCCTCTCCTCTAAACATGCCCGAACCATCTCATCCTCGCTTCCCACATCTTGTCCTCCACCGAGGCCACTCCCACCTTATTCCGGATCACTTCATTTCAATCCTATCCTTCCTAGTATGCCCACACATCCATCACAACATCCTCATATCCGCCACCTTCATCTTCTGGACGTGGGGACTTCTTGACTGAACACTCAGCCTCATACAATATAATAGATCTAACTACCACTCTATAGAACTTGCCTTTAAGTTTTTGTGGCACCTTTTTATCACACAAGACTCCAGAGGCGAGCCTCCATTCATCCACCCTGCCCCAATACGGTGTGTGACATCGTCATCAATCTCTCCATTTCCTTGGATAATGGACCCAGGTTACTTAAAACTTCCTCGCTTTTGGATGGCATGTGCCTCAAGCCTCACTTCCACGCCCTCCACATACACTACGTCGCTGAACTTGCACTCCAAATCCATCCCTCTTGAACGAAAATCATAATCTCTCTTCAAACATCTCCGAGATAACCCAATTTCAAGTTATTAGCTTTAACAATTGTAAACAAGAAAAACAATGAAAGGCAAAATCCAAATACCAAAAGACATACAGTTTCAGTTTCTGATCAAAAGGGTGTTTAGATGGAAATGGATGTCAGGGTCACCGATTAAGATGATTGCATTCGTCATCCTGCTAAGATTTAACATATATTTACTTGCACACAATTCAAATGTGGCGTATACATATCCAACTTCTAATTGGCTGCCACACACAAGTTTTATGTGCTTGTAATGGAGGGGATGAATTTTGCACTTTCTCTTTCCTCTCTAATTCTATGTTTGTCTGCTTCCCCCTCCTCTTCATTCATTAGCTCCTCAAGAATAACCTAGCCTTGGAAGACATATTATTGGGATTCTCCTCCAAATATATCATTCCAAAACCCTTCTTGGGCACAGAAGTGGTAAATGAAATCAGACCTCTAAAATTCACAAGGACTAAACACCAGGTATCAAGTACTCTTGATCCTTGCAAGAAAGCAACAGCGATGCATGAAAACCTGTCGAGCGATATAAGCCATCGAGGATTTTCATGCATTGCACACATGACCTTTGTGAATGTAACTGAATTCCCTATCTATCATTTCGATTATCTGCTATGGATTTGATGCAGGGAAACTTCTACTCTCTACGCTTCAATTTATATGGCGTAGATTGACGTGGAAACGTAGTTTAAGAAAAGATTTTTGGAGCTTGTGGTCTTATACATTCCATGAAAATTCAATGGCTATAAAAGCATTTCATTAAGGGTAAAATGGGGAGATTATATTTTGATCATTTTCAAAAATAGAAGGTGTCATTCATTTTGAAACGAACTAATAAGAAAATAGTGGCACATAAAATAGAACGAAGGGAGTATTATTATGATTCAAACCCCTAAGCAAGTTTCTTTATGAGTAAGAGTAAGGACGCTAACTTTCAAGTCCCTGAGCAAATTTCTAGTTCATAATAGATTCAAAATCCCATCCTTGGTTAATTTAAGGGGGGTGGGTGGATAATAGGTGATTTTAAGCCCATATGTAGCTCCTGAGTGCGTATGCTTTAGATATGAACTCATTAATTCTGGGAGGGTTCCCCCTTTGGTCTTTCTTGGGGCTTAAGGAATTAACCAGCCTTACCATTATTAAACTCAATACTCGTGATGTAACTGCAGTACCTGGGTCGGCTAATATAAACCCATCTGTAACCCTTCGGGACTCAAATTATTAAATCATTAGAATCCCAACAGTTGCCACAGCCTTGTTTAAGCATATGGCTAAAGAGCTTGAAATGGAATAATCAACCAAGAAATGAGTGAATGATCAGCTGGGGTCAACTATGTGAATTGGGATTAAGAAAAGAAAGAAATTGAAAGATTTGCCTTTTTTGGGCGGCTTCGGCAGCTCTGGCACGAGCTTCTTCAGAGGCTAATCGTTCTTCTTCTCTCCTCTGCTCTCGTTTGCTGCCTCCGTCGAAGCAATCGAAGCAACCCATCTTGTTCTTCTTCTTCTTCTTTACGTCTCTCCCATTCCCTTTTTCCTTTCTATTTTGATTTTATACTTTTGGGAATCTGTCCACTTTCAAACTACACGCACGCTCTTTGCCTTATGCTGTTCAAAACGAACCTAAAAATTTGCTTATTACTATTGAGTTATCATTAACGGTTGGTGAACGATTAATATTTTATGGGGGTGGCCAGTGAGCCGGGTTTGGCAGGATCGGGTTCGGGAAAAGGGCGGGACCGGAAAAAGGGTGGGATCGGGGCGGGTCCGGTCAGGCGGGATTTGCCGAAGTCCCGCCCCTATCCTGTCGGAATCGGGATCGGGATCCCGGGCGTTTTTTTTTTTTTTTTGCTCTTAATTTTAAAAATAACATATATATAAAAAAAACTCAATAATTAAACAAGATAATGTAATAAAAACATCTTAATGTTGTTTTTGTGCCTCTTAAATTATTTAATAAACATATGATTTTTTTGTAATACAAATACAATTGTCAAAATTGCAACTTTGTGGTGTTGTTCAAAAGTTGCAAATTACATAGTAAAATTGCAATTAAAAAAATTACATTCTGAAAAAAACATGTTCTAGTTTCTTGATAATTTCCTATGGTTATTCGGTTGGAATTGATATTTGTTGGTCAAATTGATCCACGTCGCTTTCACCACCTTCGGATAAGATTTCGTTGTAGTTTTCGTATTCTTCTTCGTTGATCTCCGGTTGACCGCACCTTCTCCGCTTCGCTCGTATTCAATCTCTGAATAATACTACAATCTTCAAGCTGTCTCCGGTTAATGAGTGTCTGCTCTCCTATTTGATATCTGCCGGCAGAAAAAGCGCTTTCAGACGCAGTTGATGACGCTTGAATGTTCAAAACATCTCGGGCCATTATTGAAAGTGTCGGAAAGGTCTTCTCATTCCCCCTCCAGTATTTCAGCAAATCTTCACGTCCTTCTTCATTGAGAACTGCTTGGTACGGTACAGAACCCTGTAAAAAAAAATATCAAACTCGCTAATTTGGTTAGTAGCCGTACGGCCGCACATTCTATTTCTGAGGCTTTCAATACTAGCCGCAGAAACAACATGTTGTGAGGTTGTGTTGAAGAAGAAGATGGTATGGAAGTTGGTAGGTTACTAGCACTTTCTTGTTGGTAAAACCTATATATTTTTTTGCATTGGTCTTCTACGCTAGACAACACTTCTTCTTTAGTTTGTTCAATAGGTGGTGGGTGATTTGGATTTTTGGGACTTGGAGGTGGTAGTACTTCTATACAATCGTAAATAGTTTCAATAAGTGATTTAGTACCGTCTATTTTAATAGTCGGATTTAATACAACACCAATAATATAAATAGTGGGAATAGTAATAAAATATTTTTTTTATTTTGATAAACATTTTTTTAATAGCTGTCATATAAGCTGGTTTTTTCATATATTCATTAAGCAGTAACAACATTAGAGTTATATAAAATAACACAGTTGAAATAGTATGATAATATATACCGAAAAATTCTTTTGTTGCTTGAAAAAATTTCTCTAAAAATATAATAAGTTCGGAAATTTTTACTCAATCGCTATCTACAACCATATCGACCAGATTTTGATTATGAGAGTTAAAAAATAAAGTTATAGGTTTTCTATAGTCATAAGCAACAAGTAGTTGCTCGTATAAAGAATTCCACCTAGTGGATACTTCTTCTGAAATTTTTCTATAAGGTAGTTGGCAATTGTGACAAGTTTTTTTTATATTCCTTTCTTCGTTGTATTCTATTATTTTTTAAAATAAAGTTTATAACAAATTGTATTTTACTAAGAATGTCTTCAAAAAGTGATAGACCATCATTTACAATTAAGTTATATATATGGCACGCACATTTTATATGAAAATGATATGAAAAAGATGGAGTTAAACTATTTTTTAAAATTGTAATAGCGTAACTGTTAGAAGAAGCGTTATCTAATGTAATAGTCATAATTTTATCAGTTATTCCGTAATAATCGCACACTTGATAAATATTTTCTGCAATAAAAGTACATGTGTGCCTATCATCTATATATCTATACGCTAAGATACATTTTTGCATAGACCATTTATAATCTATCCAATGACAAGTTACCGTTAAATAATCATAGATGTTAGTACTACGGCCTATATCAAAAGTGATAGCCACTTTGCCATTAAAATGATATAATGAATAACGTAAATAATGTTGATATTCATGTGCGAATTTAAATACATCTCTCTTAACAGTTGATCTAGGAAAACCGTTAAAAGCAGGATTATACATATCTCTAATGTAATGAATAAAACCGGGAGATGAAGGAAATGAAAAAGGCAAACCCTCCACAACAACTAATTTTGCTATTGCTTCCCTATCTCTATGTTTATTGTATTTAGGGCCTACAATTCCCCCCGTCATAGGGTTAATTTGACCCTGTACTTGGTCCGGGACAGTATCAGTATGTGAACCTTGTCCCGATGGAGCGGGCGTTTGCGCACCCGGTTTTGAAGCCTCGTATTGGGCATACCTAGCTGGATGAGCCCTTGCTACGTGTCTCATTAAACCCCCCATCCCACCGTGACCTTTTCCAGTTTTAAATTTTAAACCATCTTTACAAATTTTACATCTAGCTACTTTATTCTCTACGTCCCTATAAAAAATGTCCATGCATCTGATTTTAATGTTCGTTTTGCTGGACCTCGTCTCATACTAGGGGCAATAGGAGCCATTTCAGTTGAAGGTGCACTAGTGTGTGTGTTGTCATCTACATTAGTGGGTGTATCATCTAGATCATCGTCTAAATTAAAGTCTTCTTGAGTTCCAGAAAATAGCTCCTCGTCTAAATCTAATGGTATTGTAGGAAAATGTTCAGTATCAATAAAATCATCCTGTGTAGGAATATGATTCTGTCTAGAAATAGGACTCTTGCCCTTGTTGCCCCTACTAGAAGAAGCATGACCCCTACCCGTAAGCATACGTTTAAATCCTTTCATTATAAATTTATAATTATACTAATAAATAATTAAAGTAAATAAAATTAAGTGCGCTAAATAAAATAAACAAACAATAATAATTTAATGAAGGAACGAATGTACCAAACGTCGACGTAACGTCGACGTGTAATCGAGAGGTTGAAAATTGAAACTTTGCTCGATGGAAGATCCTCAAGCTAGTTGCCAACTTCACTCCCAATTTCCAAATGAATAAATAAAATTGAATATTTAGTAGACAATGTATACTTGTAGAGAGATAGATTGAGAGATTAGAGAAATTGTAGGAAGATTTGTGAGAAAGATGAAGAGAAAATGAGGTATTTATAGTTGAAAAATTGGGTTAAAGTGTAATTTATGGGTTAAAATAAATATTAAGGGGGTAGGGGGGTTGGGGAGGAGCGAGGCAAAAAATGACCGTTGCACAATGGTCAAAATGTAAAATGGTCGTTGCGGTTCGAGTCCCGATACCGCGATTTTTTTTTAAATACTCGGGTTCGGGGCGGGACCGGGCCGACCCAGCCCACTGGCCAACCTTAATATTTTATAATTAAAGCTTATTTATGTAAGGGTGAATTATTCAATTTCTTTATCGAGAATGTCATTCGTTAAAAATTATTATATTTATATTTTTTTCCATAAATAATATGAAATATATATTATAAACCGTAAAGCTGAATCATTCATTCTACCCTTCTTAGCTTAAGAAATTATGAGCTACTCCTAATAACTTGATTGTAATGCTGATTTGATGTATTTGTTGGGTATTGATATTGGTGAATGAGAAATAATTGAAAAGAAAAGTGGGAGTTGTCCCACATCGGTAGTGGAAAGAAAAGTGGGAGTTCCCTCTTGCTTTATAAAATAAGCATTTGTCCCACATCGGTAGTGGAAAGAAAAGTTCTTCTACTTATAAGTAGAATTACTCCTTCTTGTCAGTAAAAGGGTTGAGGGGGCAAGGACCCCTCGCGCCGTCGTCGTCGCTCGCTCGGCTCGGCTTCGGCTTGGCTCGCCTCGGATTCGGCTCGGCTCGGCTCGGGTCGGATTCGGATTCGGATTCAGATTCGGAGGATTTGGAGGATTTGGATTTGGTCAAATGATCTGATTGATTGATAATCTTTTTGGATCAAATTTTCTTTAATTTTTATTATTTAATTAAATTAATTAACTTATCCAATCCTACCCGTTAGTGACCCTGACCCGCGACCCGGCCAGATCCGCGTGTCTGACCCGCGACCCAGTTTCTTTTCCATATTTAAATTTCCCATCAGTTTTCAGTGGTTGTTCAGAAAGGTTGCAAACCTTCAGAAACAGTACTTCCATGGCTATAAATTCGTTTGATTACTCAGAATTTTACTTACGAATTTTCTGAACAATACAAACTTCTTCTTCTTCTGCACAAATAAATTATGTGTGATATACTGCCGTTGAGTGGTTCGCCGCTACCTGAATTTGGAGTACTACTATTATGGTAAGATAATCGTTCCATCCTGGGAGGGGATATTCCATCAACCTCGAGTACTGTGAGGGGAATAATTTCCTTAAGAACACACTTTGAACTAAGTGGGCTCGATTATATTCTGAAAAATTATTCTTATTTTTCAACACTGATTCTGTTTATTTTCAGTGTTTATTATTTACTGGTTTTTTGGAATACAGATTAATAACAATCTTTAGGAAATTATATTTTTAGATTAATCTGTATTCTGTTTTGGAGACTAAAACCTGTGTGATTTTCTACTCCGTATGAAATTTCATATTCTGACTTGAAGACATAAAAATTTCATTGGAATATTAAAGTTTATACTTGTACAACGATTTGAAGAACATAAAAACTTCATCGTTGCTGTATTATGGTTTGGAGATTAAAACTTGTGTAGTTTTCTACTCCATATGAATATTAGTATTCTGACTCGAAGATATAAAAACTTCGTTGGAAAACTAAAGTTTCATAATTATACTGCGATTTGAAGAAATAAAATCTTCATCGTTTAAGTATGTGATTGAATTGCTATTCTGGTTTTATTAACTAAAACAGTTTGTCAATTTATGATGACAAGCGAATAATGGCAATTGAGACTGGAACTACCTCTGCGAATCTTGCACGTGATTACTCCTACAACCCGTACCGCTGTGCCACCGGCTGAGAAACCTGCGAAGTTCACTGGTGCCAACTTTAAAGGATGGCAGCAAATAATGTTCTTTTGGCTTACCACCCTTGATATGCAAAAGTTCACCAGTGAGGACCCTCCCGTGCCTGCCACCGACATGCCTGACAACCAACAATTCATGGTTACTGAGGCTTGGAAATAGGCTGATTTTTTGTGCAAAGGCTACATTTTGAGTGCCTTAGAAGATGACTTGTACAACGTCTACAGTGCAGTAGAGACTTCCAAAGAATTATGGACTGCACTTGAAAAGAAGTACAAAACTGAAGATGCTTGCTTGAAGAAG
Organism: Anisodus acutangulus; assembly: GCA_029783415.1. Lineage (NCBI taxonomy): Eukaryota > Viridiplantae > Streptophyta > Magnoliopsida > Solanales > Solanaceae > Anisodus > Anisodus acutangulus. The sequence goes on along the minus strand of CM056491.1, from coordinate 34,972,332 downwards.
TTTGTGGTTGCCAAATTCCTAGACTACAAAATGGTGGATGGAAAAACCGTTGGAACCCAAGTTCAAGAGCTTCAACTTATCTTCCATGACCTTATTGCTGAAGGTATGGTAGTAAATAAAGCGTTCCAAGTGGCTGCAATGATTGAGAAGTTGCCGCCCTCATGGAAAGATTTCAAGAATTATCTTAAGCACAAAAGAAAGGAAATGAAGTTGGAAGATCTTGTGATTCGTCTCAAGATCGAGGAAGATAACAAAACCGCTGAGAAGAGGTACCGCAAGACTTCACCAATTGAAGGGGCAAACATCGTTGAAGATCTTTGCTCACGAAAAAGAACAAGAAAAGGAAGAGGCCTTCTGGAAAGGAGAAGGATTCCAACAAGAAAGTTCAAGGGCAACTGCTTTAATTGTGGGAAAGCTGGCCACAAAGCCCCAGATTGTCGTCTCCCGAAAAAGAACAAGGGAAAAGGACAAGCCAATATGGTGGAAAAGAATGATGATATGGATGATCAGTGTGCAATGCTATCGGAGTGCAATTTGGTTGGAAACCCAAAGGAGTGGTGGCTTGATTCTGGTGCCACTCGACATGTTTGCACTACAAAAGAAGCATTTGCAACTTATGCTCCCGCTGGATCCGAAGAGGTATTATTTATGGGAAATACTGCAATAGCCAAGGTTGAAGGATATGGGAAGATACTTCTGAAGATGACTTCCAGCAAGGTCCTGACTCTCAACAATGTTATGCACATTCCAACAATTCGGAAGAATTTAGTTTCAGCCGGACTACTCGTCAAAAACGGGTTTAAATGTGTGTTGGTTAGTGAGAAAATTGTAATAAGTAAGAATGATTTGTTCATAGGAAAGGGCTACCTCACCGAGGGCCTTTTCAAACTCAATGTAATGGTTGTTGACAGTATTAATAAGAATTCAGCTTCGTTTTACTTATTGGAGTCAAATAATTTATGGCATGTTCGTTTAGGACATGTCAACTACAAAACCTTGCGAAAATTGATTAATTTAGAAGTATTGCCTAAATTCGAGTGTAATAAATCTAAATGTGAAATCTGTATTGAATCTAAGTTTGTTAAACATCCATATAAGTCTATTGATAGGAATTCAAATCCTTTAGACTTAATTCACACAGATATATGTGATATGAAGTCAATACCATCTCGCGGTGGGAAAAAGTATTTTATAACTTTTATTGACGATTGCACTCGATATTGTTATGTGTATTTGCTTAATAGTAAGGATGAAGCAATTGATGCATTTAAAAAATACAAAAACAAAGTAGAAAATCAATTGAATAAAAAGATAAAAATGATTAGAAGTGATAGGGGTGAAGAGTACGAATCTCCTTTTGCAGAGATATGTTTAGAATATGGAATTATTCATCAAACTACTGCCCCTTACACACCACAATCAAATGGAATTGCGAAAAGGAAAAATCGAACATTAAAGGAAATGATGAATGCCTTACTTAAGTTCCGGTTTACCGCAAAGCTTGTGGGGGGGAAGCTATCCTTACAGCTAACCAAATACTCAATAGGGTACCCCACAGCAAAACACAATCTATTCCATATTAACTATGGAAAGGAAGAAAACCCAACTTGAAATATTTCAAAGTGTGGGGGTGTTTAGCAAAGGTCCAAGTTCCTTTGCCCAAAAGGGTAAAAATCGGACCAAAAACTGTGGATTGTGTTTTTATTGGTTATGCTACAAACAACAAAGCTTGTTGGTTTTTGGTTCACAAATCGGACAATCCCGAAATTCATGTTAATACGGTAATTGAATCAGATAATGCTGAATTCTTTGAAAACATTTATCCGTATAAAACTGAATGTGAGTCGTCAAGTGAAAGATCTAAACGACCGCGGGAAAAACCAAAGGAAAATACACCAAGTAAAGCGGTTGCAAGGCGTAGAAAACGTCAAAGGACATCTACTTCCTTTGGACCAGATTTTGTGACATTCTTGCTTGAAAATGAGCCTCAAACATTTAAAGCAGTGATGTCTTCTTCTGATTCAGCATTTTGGAAAGAGGCAGTCAATAGTGAGATTGAATCAATTTTGAACAACCATACATGGGAATTGGTTGATCTTCCTCCTGAAAATAAACCTTTAGGATCAAAATGGATTTTAAAAGGAAAATAAAAGCTGATGGCACTATTGACAAATATAAGGCAAGACTTGTGGTCAAAGGTTATAGATAAAAAGAAGGCCTTGATTACTTTGACACATACTACTTGGTAACAAGAATAGCATCTATTCGGGTGTTAGTAGCACTGGCGGCCATATATGGTCTTGAAATCCATCAAATGGATGTCAAGACAGCTTTCTTAAATGGAGAATTGGAGGAAGAAATTTACATGGAACAACCTGAGGGCTTTGTGGTTCCTGGTAAAGAAAGGAAAGTGTGCAAACTTGTTAAGTCACTTTATGGACTTAAACAAGCACCCAAACAATGGCATGCGAAATTTGATCAAACAATGTTGGCAAATGAATTTAAGATTAATGAGTGTGACAAATGTGTTTACATTAAAAATACTCCAAATCATGAAGTCATTGTTTGTTTATATGTTGATGACATGTTGATAATGAGTAGAGATACTACCGATGTAAATGCTACGAAGCGTATGCTGGCTAGCAAATTTGATATGAAAGACTTTGGAGTTGCTGATTTGATCTTAGGCATCAGAATTCATAAAACTCCACAAGGTCTAGCATTATCGCAGTCTCATTATATTGAAAGAGTACTTGACAAGTTTAAGTATTTAAATTTCAATGTTGTAAAGACTCCAATTGATGTAAGTTTTGCACTTCAAAAGAATAAAGGTGAAAGTGACTCACAATTGGACTATGCACGAGTTTTGGAAAGTTTGATGTATATTATGAATTGTACACGACCAGATATAGCATGTGCTATAAGCAAGCTGAGTCGATTCACGAGTAATCCCAATCAAACTCATTGGATGTCAATGAAACGAGTCTTAGGGTATTTAAAACACACCCAAGACTATGCTTTGCATTATAACAAATATTCCGTCGTGATCGAAGGATATAGTGATGCAAATTGGATCACCGGATCATTTGAAGTTAAATCCACGAGTGGTTATGTTTTCACAATTGGGGGTGGATCAGTGTCTTGGAAATCATCAAAACAAACATACATTGCCCGCTCTACAATGGAATCTGAATTTATAGCTTTAGACAAGGCCGGTGAAGAAGCTGAATGGCTCCGGAATTTCTTAGAAGATATTCCATTCTGGCCCAAACCTTTGGCTCCTATATGTATACATTTTGACAGTCAAGCAGCAATAGGTAGGGCAGAGAGCGTAATGTACAACGGAAAATCTCATCACATACGACGAAGACACAATACCGTTAGACAACTCCTCTCTAGTGGAGTTATCACGATTGACTATGTAAAGTCAAGAGATAACGTGGCGGATTCGCTTACAAAAGGCTTATCTAGAGAGAGAGTTAGTAGATCATCAATGGGAATGGGGTTAAGGCCGAGGACAAGTCATCATGGCGGTAACTCTACCTAGCAGACTGGAGATCCCAAGAGCTAGGTTCAAGGAGATCAAACAAAGGTGTGACTGACGGTTCAACGTTGTCAAATAACTCAACCCATTCTCGGATGAAGACAATGTTCAGAAAATAAGGATAAAACCTTATGACTTGTTAATGAGTTAATAAAACATTAATGTTCTTTAATGATTATCTAAATCTGGCAGTGTATGACCAGATAATGTGGCTATAGGACCACATGCTTAGAAATCACCTATGTGAGTGTTAAGTGTAAGCCGCTTTAAAGGGGAATGACAGTGAAGGCCCATTCTCTACGCACTCATGAAACCAGGATGTGTTCATGGCTGAAACGAACACAACCGTGAGAACCATAAACGGTTGAGGGTTGATTATGTGACTTATGTTGTCTAGGTATACAACAAAGTTCGACGGTTCAAAGATATCAAATCTACCGATTGATCGAGTATATCCGATATAAGTTCACTACGGAAAGTTCAAAGGGAAACCTACTTATCCAGATGCAGTCAATTCTCGCTTGTATATCACACTTGTCCGCGCTTTTATATTATAGCCATTCCCCATTCATGTGGGGGATTGTTGGGTATTGATATTGGTGAATGAGAAATGATTGGAAAGAAAAGTGGGAGTTGTCCCACATCGGTAGTGGAAAGAAAAGTGGGAGTTCCCTCTTGCTTTATAAAATAAACATGTGTCCCACATCGGTAGTGGAAAGAAAAGTTCTTCTACTTATAAGTAGAATTACTCATTCTTGTCAGTAAAAGGGTTGAGGGGGCAAGGACCCCTCGCGCCGTCGTCGCTCGCTCGCTCGGCTCGGCTTGGCTTCGGCTTCGGCTCGACTCAGCTTCGGATTCGGATTCGGATTCGGATTCGGATTCGGATTCAGATTCAGATTCGGATTTGGATTTGGATTTGGATTTGGATTTGGATTTGGATTTGGATTTGGATTTGGATTTGGATTTTGGTCAAATGATCTGATTGATAATCTTTTTGGACCAAATTTTCTTTAATTTTTATTATTTAATTAAATTAATTAACTTATCCAATCCTACCCGTTAGTGACCCTGACCCGCGACCCGGCCGGATCTGCGTGTCTGACCCGCGACCCGATTTCTTTTCCATATTTAAATTTCCCACGGTTTGATGGTACATTGAAAGATTGCAAACCTTCAGAAACAATACTTCCATGGCTATAAATTCGTTTGATTCCTCAGAATTTTACTTACGAATTTTCTGAACAATACAAACTTCTTCTTCTTCTACACAAATAAATTCTGTGTGATATACTGCCGTTGAGTGGTTCGACGCTACCTGAATTTGGAATACTACTATTCTGGTAAGATAATCGTTCTATCCTGGGAGGGGATATTCCATCAACCTCGAGTACTGTGAGGGGAATAATTTCCTTAAGGACACACTTTGAACTAAGTGGGCTCGATTATATTCTGAAAAATTATTCTTATTTTTCAACATTGATTCTGTTTATTTTCAGTATTTATTATTTACTGGTTTTTTGGAATATAGATTAATAACAGTATTGTGTTGTGTTTATTGTGTAGCCATATTGTAGTAGAAACTCAATAGCTGATTATTCGGTAGAATGTGAAATTAGTCTAGTTTTTAGGAATGTATTTGGTCCTCTTTGATGTCCTTGGTTCAGGAATATGTGTTATTCCAGCTAGCTTTTCAAATAGTCACACTAACATCTGCAAAGCAATTTCTCGAAAGGTCCTAAGTAATACTTGAGAATTTTTCTACCGTATCACATGTTCTAGTAAGTAGAGAAGTGAACATATTTTGCAGAAGCGGCTGTGCAAAGGAACGGGAAGCTGTGATTTTAATTTCATCGGTGGAAACTATATGTTGTGATTTTAATTTTTAGTGTCTCTTAGATTTGCCGATAACCGTCCAATAATTGTGAATCCAATACCGAACCAATCGATATCTTATCGGCTAGCTAGCGGATTAGTACATTTAAAATCCGATAACCGATAAGTCAAATCGTTAAGTGTAATTATCCGCCTAATCCGCCTGATAAGCAGCCTTACCAGCACACAACCTGTTACTACACCTTGTTTGGATGCTTGTTGGATCTTGTTCTACCAAATACGGTATTATTTTGTATCGTATTTTTTTATGAATATAATATTTCGATATATTTATATGTTTTTTTTAATTCGAAACCGGGACAAAATGCCCTCGATGAGTATTACATGTCACGTGTTACCTTTTATCTCGTTTCATTAAAAGTAACAATTAGTCACATATATATGTTCTGACTTTATATGGAAAAAAAACTCAAGAACAAAAAATGTACATCAAGGAAAAAACACAATAAAGAAAAAATAAGTGGAATATTTTTTTTCAATATCTCATAACAAATATATAAGTTTTAAGAGGGGATATATGAGACTTAGAAGTCCTTTAATGTGATGGGTATAAATGGACTAATTTGGTAATTGAAGAGAGTATTTCTGTCCCAAATAGTTTAGTGGTATTTTTAGACCAAAAACAAAACATAGGACATTTTGACCATTTTCGATTAAATACAAAGTAAGAACAAGATGAACAAAAAATAAGGTAACAACGCGATCACACTAAATTAACTGTTACATAATATTGCACCTTTTATTGATACACAATAATGAATCTAGCAATAAGATGAAATAAAATTTAACTAACAACTAAACAAATATTATCTTTAAAATAACAATACGATAGAATATGATAGATGACAACCATCCAAAAAACGTTGTTAGTCACCTTAGAGTTTTTAACCAAAAACATCCTTTATGTTTACCCATAACTTCACGTACATCTTACAATATACTTGATCGACGGCTAGTGTCACACCCTAAACTGGGAGGGTGTGGCCGGAATCCGGTGCCCTGCTGGCCCGAGCGTACCACTCTGATGACCAGGCTTCCCTATGACTAGAACTTCTGACCGACAAAGCCGTACTGAGCTATATCACAACAACAACACTGAACCAGAGGGATTAACCCAACATATATACATAACATGACTGATGAGGTCATAACATGGCTCAACAAAAGACAACTTAGCTGATGAGGCTATACATCAATACTGTACATACCAAAACAAATCTATGAGCCTCTATGAACGATTGTACTGACATATGGTCGGGATAGGGCCCCGACCTACCCATATTGTACATAACTCTGCAAAACATACTCACTAGTTAACCAGGAAGCTCCGGAAAGACGAAGCTTACTTTACTGACGGCCGAACTCGACAACTCCTACTGTGGTGGCCTTGCTGAATCCCTATCAGAACCTGCGGTATGAACACACAGCGCCCCCAGCAAAAGGGACGTCAGTACGAATGAAATGTACTAGTATGTAAAGCATGAATAACAATATGAATCTGTATGCTGTAAAGAAAGGCATAAAGCAATATGAAGCGATAAGTTGTAAATGAAAGCATAAGCAACCTGGATGCCATATGAGGCGAATAATGGAACTCTGAAAATTAAATACAACATGTCTGGATAGGCCTTTACTGTATAAACTACCCTCGAGTTATAGTGCGAGGTGTGTAATATATCACTACTCCAGGTATACTCTGAGATGTATGTATGGATGCTTATATATATGCCTACCCAGCCAACTATACCGCAGCGCGGTGTGAATAATGTACATGTACAGCTACCCACTGGCTATTTGTAATGGTGGTGTGAATATCATATATATATATATATATAGTAATAATAGAAATTAAAGCCTCTTGGAACTCAGAACTCTTTGACTACTTTTGAAACGACTTTTGTCGACTTTGACAATTAACTCTTGGAATACTTTTCTTAAGATTTCTGATAAAATAAAATCAGTAACCAACACAATGATAAGGAGAATATGAATAATCAATGAACGCTTCTCGATAATAGATATTTGATATACAATAGAATGAAGCTTTCGACGTTACTTTTCAAAAAATGATAACTATTTGGATTTCATGCTTTGGAAAGAGAGGGATAGCTTACATACCTTGTTCTCGAAGCTACATGTCGTCCACTAAGTCCTCGTACTTCTCAAGGATGATTATTTGTGGTAAACAAAGGGTAGATATTAATATCGAGTCCATTTCAATAGAGAAACATCATTTAGGCACCTTAACGACAACTTTAATCATATAGGTTCTTAGGCCTCTTAATAAAGTATTTAGGAAATTCAATCCCAAAATTCTCCGAGACGATCTTTCTTAGTTTCACAACACAACAACCAGTTTACTTGTCAATATCAACTCGCAATCCAAGTAAAATAGCCCACAAATCATATCACTGTGATTTCACATGTATATGAGTTTCGATTACAAAAATCCGTTCACAGCTTCCTCCAAATCATCGATTAATCACAAATATAGGTAAAAGAGGTTGAATCTTACCTTTACGCAGCAAAACCTTCTTAAAACAGTGAGTTACCCCGTTACCGAGGGATTCCAAAATCACTTAAATACAAGGGAGATGATTTCTATGATTACCATGGTGATTATCACGTTAATCTTGCATGTTTAGACTTAGATTTGATCTTGGGGAGATAAAACTTAGAGAGGATTTTGAGTGAGCCTATTTAGGCGAGAAATAAGCCCCAATTCACTAAATCTCGAATTTAAACCCGTCAAAATTTTCCACAGCCGCAACTTGATGGTTGGATTGATGGTCCATCAATATATAACTGAGATCCTAAATTTTAGAGAATTTGATGGTTTATATTGGCACTTTAACTGTCCATCAATCCCTTTGACTGTCCGTCAACCCTGTCATTAAAATGCCCAGTTTTTCCGATTTCATCGAAATATATTTCATTTGATCTGTTTAGATTTCATACACACTGAAAACTTCCATAAACAAGTTATAAGCCTTTATTACTCTTTTGTGATTTCATGCCTCTTCCTGGGAAATCGATATCTATCGACAACATGACGAAATGCAAAAAATACGGGGTTTAACATCCTTCCCCTCTTAGAATTATTCGTTCGCGAATGTCGAAGATATTCTTAACTCTTGAGGGTTCAAAAAATTTTGGCAGAGTTATTTTTCGTAAATAGGACTATCCAAAACCTGCTAAATAGCCCAAACATATATCCTATGCCATACAGGGAAACATAATACAAAATAATATCAATCAAGTCTCACACGACTATCTATATATGCAAACATCCAAGAAGGTTAACCATAACTCACCTTAAATATCCCCTATCGTACACTGGGCTGCACCCTCCACATTTGCCTCAGCATTAACACATGAGGATTGAAGCAAGTAAGGATATTTGGATCGCATATCTTCTTCGGCCTCCCAGGTCATCTCTTCTATATTGTTATTCCTCCATATTACCTTAACGGAGGCAACTTCTTTAGTTCTCAACTTTCGAACTCGACAATCTAGAATGGCTACTGGAGTCTCTTCATAGGTTAAATTCTTGGTAATCTACAGATCCTCTACGAGAGTAGTACGGGAGGGATCTCCTATGCACTTACACAACATTGACACCTATGCACTTACGCAGCATTGACACATGGAATATCAGGTGAGCTGCTTCTAATTCTGAGGGTAGTTCAAGCTCATAAGCCACTCCGCCTATCATGCGGACAATCTTATATGGCCCGATGTATCTGGGGCTAAGTTTCCCTTTATTTCCAAACCTCATTACTCATTTCATTGGAAAAACCTTGAAGAATACCCAATCGTCAATTGCAAATTCTAAGTCGCGGCATCGAATATTTGAATAATATTTTTGCCTACTTTGGGCAATCAATAAGCATTCTTGAATTAGCTTTACCTTCTCCACTGCTTGCTGGAACAAATTGGGACCTAGTAACCTGACTTTACCCACTTCAAACCAGCCAATTGGGAATCTACACTTTCGCCCATACAATGCCTCATACAGGGCCATCTTGATGCTGGAATGATAGTTATTGTTATAAGCGAACTCAATAAGGGGAAAATAATCATCCCAACTACCTTTGAAATCCAATATACAAGCCCGTAACATGTCCTCGAGTGTCTGAATTATGCGATCGGCTTGACCATCGGTCTGTGGGTGGAAGACTGTGCTGAGGTTCACTTGGGTGCCTAAACCTTTCTGAAATGATCTCCAAAAATAAGCCGTAAACTGAGCATCTCTGTCAGATATGATAGAGACCAGAACACCATGTAACCGAACTATTTCCTTGATATATAGCTTGGCATAATCCTCCACCGAGAAAGTAGTGCGAACATGTAGAAAATGGGCCAATTTTATAACCCTGTCAATGATAACCCAAATAAAATTGAACTTTCGATAAGGATGGGGTAAACCAGTGATTAAATCCATATTGATCATTTCCCACTTCCAAGTAGGGATTTCTATATGCTGTAGTAAGCCTCCAGGCTTCTGATGCTTGACTTTAACTTGTTGACAATTCGAGAATTGAGCTATGAGCTCTGCGATATCCTTCTTCGTATCATTCCACCAATAAACCTATTGAAGGTCATGATACATCTTTGTTGATCCAGGATGAATGAAATATTTGGACTAGTGGATCTCGACCATAATTCTCTCTCGGACTCCTCATACATTTGGTACACAGAGCCGACCCTGATATCTAAAGACTCTGTCTCCCGTAAGTTCCAACATTGGCTTCTTCTACAGGGGAATCCCTTCTTTCATTCAGACCAACTCGGGGTCATCAAATTGTCTCGCTTTTACCTTAACTATTAAGGATGATTCTGCGATAGTTTGTACCACCGCTCCTCTTTCATCCATATCCAAAAGTCGCACATTTAAATTGGCTAAGTGACTTAGTTGTTTGGTCATCTCCAACTTATTAGCTTCAATACCATCAAAACTACCCATAGACTTACGACTTAAGGAATCAACTACGACATTCGCCTTACTGGGGTGATATAAAATGTCGATATCATAGTCATTTAATAGTTCTAGCCATCTTCTTTGCCTTAAATTTAGCTCCTTCTAGAGAAATATATATTGTAGACTCTTATGGTCCGTGAATATGTCAACGTGGACTCCATATAAATAATGACGCCACATCTTCAGGGCAAAGATTACTGCTGCTAACTCAAGATCATAAGTATGATAGTTTACCTCGTGCTTTCTTAACTTCCTCGAAGCATATGCTATAACCTTCTATGTTGCAGTAAAGCACATCTAAGACAAATCTAGAGGCATCACAATAAACCACATACCCATCAGTACCTTCAGGAAGAGCTAACACGGGTGCGGATGTCAACCTATCCTTCAATTCTTAAAAATTGCGCTCACATGCATCTGTCCACTGAAACTTAGCTGCCTTGTGAGTGAGCTTGGTCATAGGTGCGGAGATAGAAGAAAAACCTTCCACGAATCTCTGATAATATCTTGCTAAACCCAAGAAGCTACGTAATTTAGTAGGAGTCATGGGTCTCGGCCAATTCCTTATGATCTCAATCTTCTGAGTATCCACTTTGATACCTTATTAGGAGATAATATGGCCCAGAAAAGCGACAGAGTTTAACCAGAACTCGCATTTGGAAAACTTGGCATACAACTTATGGTCTTGGAGCATCTATAACACCGCTCGGAGATGGTCAGCATGGTCTGCCTCAGCCAGTAAGTACACCAAAATGTCATTAATTAATACGATCACGAAGATGTCTAAGAATGGTTTGAAGACTCGATTCATTTAATCCATGAAGGCTGCTGGCACATTAGTGAGTCCAAAATATATCACCCGAAACTCAAAAAGGCCATACTTGGTTCGAAAAGTTGTCTTCAGAATATCCTTCTGCTTTACCATTAACCGGTGGTATCCCGACCTTAAGTCAATCTTCGAGAAATAGTTAACACCTTATAACTGATCAAAGTTATGAATAGTCCATAGTTCTCATAGATCCAGAAGCGCTATGATTAAATATCCAAAAATGATAGTGGTATCATTAGTATCATATCTTCCAGCTTATGGTTTTTAGGTACTAAAGGTCTAGATGTATGGAGAAGTTAGAAGGGGTATGATGTCTCGCTTGAGGTTCTGGAATAGTAGAAGAAAGTCTATGATGCTAGCAAGTTAAGTGGAAGGTTACAAATAGTATGAACAAATAAGTGCAACTTGAAAGCCAAAGTATGGTAGTGCGATAAGGTTTTAGGTGGATAGACGTAAAGGTTAGAGAAAGTAAGTAAGGAAGCAACAAGTATATGTAAGAATTTGGGATTAAGCCCATCAAACCAGTGAGTTGATGGTTTCTGTAAGCTATAGAGAGGTGGGTATATGCTAAAATTAAATCAAGGGAGTTTAAGATTAGGAGAAAGTAGGAAAGGGGATTGCTGCTCTGATATCAGAACAAGTGAATCGAACGATAGATGATAAGAGGATAGTGTTTAAGAGTATAATCTATGATTGAAGTAAACATTCAATGAAAAAGGATTTCGAGTTTAACATGGGATTAGAATATTTCCCATAAGATGAATCATGTTGATGTGTTAAGCATTATGGAATACTGTTATTAAGATATAATATAGCCCATTTGGTTTGAAAAGTATTACAATATGCAAGTAAGCTCATCATTCGAGGATGAATGTTCTTAAGGGGCAGAATGTAACTTATATATCTCAATGCAATCTGGCATACATAGGCTTGTAAGGCCAACCTGAAACTCAGACAATACCAACATAGGCCGATAAGGCCAAACTCAAGATAATCTGAAACTAAAACAACTCCAAAATGAATATATATAACTGGGCCGACAATCCCTCTTTGAGTGCTATCATGATATAACTCAAAAGGTGTATATATACAAGGGCCATCAAGGCCTTAAGACTAACAAATGCACAACAACAAAATAGGTCTACAAGCCTCTTAATATAATACTATATTAGGGATGGGATAGAACCCTGAACTACTTATGCTAGCTGTACACAAAACTCTGACTGCGACAACTTCGAATCAAGTGGAGCTTACCAACTCAGGCTAATGCTCAGCAATCTACTCCTAGAATCTATCTCTTTGTATGAAATATCCTGTGTGACATGAAACACAACGTCCCCAGGTAAAAGGATATCAGTACAAAATAATGTACCTAGCATGTAAGACAACTGAAATAACTGAAAGCTGAAACTGAACTAAAAATGTAATAACTGTAAGTACTGAGAGTCAATGAGAAACTGTATAAGTACTTATCTGCTGCTGTCTCATCTCACACTGATGCAATGTAATACATATATAGCTTCCTGACCACTTATATGGCTCGATGTGTGTCTACTCAACCACATGGGTTCAGTGCTACCCCGCCATAGAAGGTTTAGAGTGTCTACCCGGCCATGAGAGGCTCGGTGTATCTACCCAGCCATAGGAAGCTCGGTGTGTCTACCCGACCATATGCAGCTCGGTAATGCAATACATATATATATCTACCCAGCCATGTATAGGGCTCGGTGTTCTGTTGCTCTATGAATTTGTAAGCTTGTCACTGAACTCTTTTGTTTCTCATTGAACAGGAATCAACATGGACTAAAAAGTATTCATGATGAGGGACAAACACAATACAACTCTAGAAAAGGGAGTTGAATGGAATAGGTTACTTTATGATAAAACTCTTCTTTGAACATTTATTTCTGAAATTTTATTTTGGAACTAAAGTCATGTTAAAAGAAAGGAATAGCCTTAACATAACTTATAATAATATGTCAAATAACCACGTTGAACTCAATTCATCGCACCTTATTCTATAACAACGATAATGACACTATCGTTAAGCTAAGAAAGATGCAACTATCATACAACGAATGATAAGCTTATTCTATATAAAAACGGGCAACAACATCTCCCATGTTTTTGTTACATTTCCCATGTCCTATAATGCAGTAACAACAAAACAACAACCAACATAATAATTGTCACACCCCAAAACCTACCCTGGACACAACAAGCATTTGATGCTATGAACAACACCGGAAGCACCTTATAAAATCAATAAACATCCATTCTCTTTAAATAGTCTTTTAACATTTATGTAAAACAATCATTTATGACTAACTGAAAGCATACTCATACTTTAAAAAAGTCAGCGGTAGTCTAATAGGAATAATTAATTATAAAATATGGCACACTCCTCAATAAGTATTTCCATATATACCCACAATCTGACACTATCTATGGAGCTTCTAAGATAAAATGAATCAAGTTTCTAACTTTGGGATGCAACCCGGATCTAAAAAAATAAAACTGAATATGGAGGGGTGTCCCACGAAAATGGGTGTGGGCTCACCAATAAGTCTAGAAAGCAGCAAGTTCTCCTACTCCATACACGTATCACAAACCTTCTCTTCTTTGTTACCTAACATACCATCCAAAACAATAATGGTATTGTTACACCCTGCAATTTCATGTTTCATCACGTCGTTGATAAATACTGATGTCTCGGGAAGAGATACGACTTTACGAAAGGGGAATGAAGGTTTACGACTTGTTTATGTAAGTACCAGAGTATTGGGAAGTCAAACAGATCAAAGAAAGTCATTTTGACAAAATCAGAAAATTTGGGCATTTGAAGGGAAAGTCGACGGACCATCAAAGACTTTGACGAAAAGGTCGACAGACCATCACAACTTTGACGGACAGTCAATTTTACTTTCTGAGACATTAATTTTCCACGAAAGTTTGAAGGGAAGATTGACGGACTGTCAAAGCATTTGACGGTCCAGACAATCCCATCGTGGAATTCCAGCGGTGGAAATTATTTTTGTGTATAAAATTGGGTCAATCGACGCGACCCTCATTTTCACCCACAAATCAGATATTCAGACTATCCAAACTCTCTCAATCATACCATATTATTCCTAGATCAAATCAAAGTTGAATTTCGCAAGATTAACGTAATAATTTCCGTAGTAATCGAAGAAATCATCGACTCCGTGTTGAAAAGGATTTTAGAACCCTTGAAATTGGGGCAACCCGTAGTTTTAAGAAGACTTTAATACATCAAGGTAAGCTTTATCTTTATTTAGCTATAACTGTAATTAATTGACGATTCAGAGTAAGTTGTGAAAGAATTTTTGTAATCGAAACTCGTAAACCTAATAAATTATTGTATAAAGACTTATGGCCTGTTTTGATCCAGATATGAGTAAGAATTAATTGGTATATTTATTTTTGGTGTTTCTAACCTAAGAAAGTACATTTCGAAGAATTGTGGGATTGAATTACATAATTTCCCTTTTGTTAATAAGTCAAAGGACTCTTTGTGTTAAGATTATCAATTAAAATGCCTAAATGAAGTTTCATATTAGGAATATGGAGTAAATATCGATATCGACTCTTTGTTGATATATATAGCTATTAGTAAGGCATGCGAGGGCGTATAAGTCAATTGTATTCTCAAGGATAAGGTATGTAAGTCAAAACCTTCTTTCTTGGCATGAATCAATACGTCATTTCTTTGAATGGAATCTCTTGGTAAAATGAAGTAGAGAAAGGTCTTCTTTGAAAAATCAGTCATAATCCATGAATACTCTTTTGATTCATAATATCTCTCGGGTTACATAAGTCCCAAGTGTTTATATCTGAATCCTTGAACGTAGTGCCAATAACAATAGTCGGAGGATAATGACAATAGGTCACTCTGGCTCTGCTTGTTCTATTTGATAGAGTCTGTCTTTCATTGCACTTATATATATGTATTTATTTTATTACCTAGCCACGCTATAGTCGGCCGGGTACGACACATAGATGTGCACCCGACTGCAGTTGGTTTGATATCAGACATCACCGAGTCCCATATTTGGGTCAGGTATAACCAATTCCTCATAGAGGCCAGGTATGATATATATATAGTATGATGTGATTTTCCCTACAGAGTGGCATGATTTTTACAGACATTCATGCATATGTTTATGGTTATGACCGAGTAAGGCCATCAAAGGCTGTTATGAGTTGTAGGTTGATTCTTATCTCTATAGATCTCATGTTATATCTCATGTTTACATATGTTACCTGCTTTACATATTCAATATATCTTTCATATTGATGCCCTTCTCTGGGGCACCGTGTTCATATCTATAGGTACAAATAGATAGAGTGACGCTCCTCCTTATTAGGCGATCTGCTCAGCTGTGATATTGTCACACTCCCTTCTCTCGGAGTTACATTAAATGAGTTTTAGGTACTGATGCATATGATACTAGTATTTTGGGGTATGGAAGAGCCCTATCCCGACCTGTTAGTATGTTTATATGACTCTTAAAGGCTGTCAGACTTGTGTACAATAGATGTTGGTATGTCATGGCCTTTTTAGACCCTTTTATTAATAGTATACTCGTATTGTGGCCTTGTCGGCCTTCGCTATCTATTCATTTGTAATATCCTGCTGGGACTCTTATGTGTGCATGCTATTATTTATTCTTGTCATCTATAATTAATTAAAGGCCTTGTCAGCCCAAGTTTTATGTTTCAGGATTCGAATACTAGTGGTACGCTCAAACCTTCGGGCATTGGGTGCTGGTCACACCACCCAAGACTGGGGTGTGAGAAACTTGGTATCAGAGTAGCTCTATCCTAGGGAGTCTGCAAGTCGTATGTAGTAGAATCTTATTTATGGATGTGTTGTGCACCACACTTTATAAATAGGAGGCCATAGGATATTTAAGATGGTTATTTTTCTTTTTGATCTAGATTGTGCAATAGTGCTATATGATAAGTGTTCACTCCTAATCTTCATCTTGTTAATCTTCTCAATTATGTCTGCAACTACTCGACGACAAGAAGCCCTGTGAAGGGTAGATGACAAGGTGGGAGAAGGTGCCAGTCATGCACCACCCACTAGTCCAGAGAGATAGGAGCAGCAAGATGAGGCTATATCTCAGGCCACCAAGACTCCACCCCCACCACCACCTCCAGAAGGACAGGGAGAGCTGATGTACCTCTGATTCCTCCTCCAATTGCCCCTAATCAGGATTTGGATATACGAAGTGTGGTGCAACTATTGACTCAACGTGTGGCCTCCCAGGCCTAATGTCAGACTCTCAGTGTTGCTGACCGAGCTGTGAGTGCAATAGTTTGGGATTATGAGTTATGTATGCAACCGATGCTGAGATAGTAGAATTTGCTTCCTATAGATTGCAGGATGTGTCTATGACTTGGTATGAGACTTGGGAGTAGAGTCGATGACCCCAAGCCCACCTTTAGGCTGGAGGGAACTCTGTGAGGCGTTTCTACAACAGTATTTGCTGATTGAGCTTCAACGAGCCAGATGAGATAGATTTCTACATCTGGAGTAGGGTAATAAGTGTGTTAGAAAATATAGCTTGCAGTTCAACTCTTTGGATAGGTATACTCCCACAAACACCGCAGAATCATCCCTGATAGCAGAGGTGAAGACGAGATAGTTTGAAGACCCCGAGTTAGTCCGGGTGAAAGAAGGAATTCCTCTATAAAAACTGATATTAGATCTTATGGGAGACGGAGTCCTTAGATATCAGGGTCGACTATGCGTTCCCAATGTAGGAGGTTTTTGAGAGAAAATTATGGCAGATATTCACCTGTATAGATATTCCATTCATCTTGGATCAACAAAGATGTATCATGACCTTTGACATGTTTATTGGTGGAATGACATAAAGAAAGATATCACATCATTTATAGCTCAGTGCCAAATTTTCAGCAAGTTAAGATCGAGCATTAAAAGCCTGGAGGTTGCTACAACATATGGAAATTCCTACTTGGAAATGGGAAATGACCAATATGGATTTCATCACCGGATTACCCCATTCTTATGAAAAGTTTGATTCCATTTGTGTTATCGTCAACAGGCTAACAAAATTGGCTCATTTCTTACTCGTTCGTACTACCTTCTCAGCTGAGGATTATGCCATATACATTAAGGAAATAGTCCGGCTACATGGTGTTTTGATCTCTATTATATCTGACAGAGGTGCTCAGTTTATGACCCACTTTTGGAGATCATTCTAGAAAGGTTTAGGCACCCAAATGAACCTTAGTACGACCTTTCATCCTCAGACTGACGGTCAGGATGAGCGCATAATCCAAACACTCGAGAACATGCTACGAGCTTGTGCATTGGATTTCAAAGGTAGCTAGGAATATCATTTGCCCCTTATCGAGTTCGCTTATAATAATAGTTATTATTCTAGTATCAAGATGGCCTCGTATGAGGCATTGTATGGGCGAAAGTGTAGATCCCCAATTGGCTGGTTTGAAGTGGGTAAAGATGAGTTACTAGGTCCCGACTTGGTTCAGCAGGCGGTGGAGAAACTGAAGCTAATTCAAGAGTTCTTATTGATTGCCTAGAGTCGGCAAAAATCTTATTCTGATATTCGACTTCATGACTTAGAATTTGCCATTAAAGATTGGGTATTCTTAAAGGTTTCTCCAATGAAAGGTGTTATGAGATTTGCCAAGAGAGGGAAACTTAGCCCTAGATATGTTAGACCATATAAGCTGAGAACTAAGAAAGTCGCCTCCGTCAGGTGTTATGGAGATAACAATACATAAGAGATGACTTGGGAGGCCGAATAAGATTTCCACCCAGGTACCCTTGTTTTTTTAGTCCTTAAGTTTATACCAGTACTCGTGCGATACGATTCTCTCATTTCTATCATATTCGACCATCCTAAACCCTATACCTCTTGTTTAGGTGCTAATGTTGAGGTGGATATGGCAGGTGTAGCTCAGAGTATGAGGATAGTTGAGTGAGTTATGACTAACTTTATTGATTTTGGTATATACAGACGGTCGTGTGAGGCCTAGTTGATATTATTTTACTGTTATGTTGCCCTGTGTGGCATTGTATATGTGTTTGGGCTGTTTAACAGGTTTTGGATAGTCCTGTTTACAAAGAAAACTCTACTGAACATTTTAGAATCCTCGATAATTAAAGAATATCCTCAACATTCGAGGACGAATGTTTCTAGAGGGGGAAGGATGTAACACCCTGCAATGTCGCATTTTATCGCGTCGTTAATAAATACCAATGTCCTAGGAAGAGATATAACTTTATGAAAGGGGAATGAAGGTTTACGACTTGTTTATAGAAGTACCGAAGTATTGGAAAGTCAAAAGGATCGAAGAAAGTACGTTTCAAAGAAATCGGAAAATTTGGGCATTTTAAGGGAACGTTGATGTACCGTCAAATACTTTTATGGACCGTCAATTTTCCTCTCTGAGCGATCAATTTTCCCTGGAAGTTTGACGAGCAGATTGACGGTCCCATCAATCCCACCGTTGAATTCCAGCGGTGGAAATTTTTTCGGGTATAAAATCGGGTCAATCGACACATCCCTCATTTTCACCCAAAAATCAGATGTTGAGACCCTCTAAACTCCTTCAATCATACCATATTTTTCCTAGATCAAATCAAAGTCAAATTTTTCAAGATTAACGTAATAATTTTCGTAGTAATAAAAAAATTATCAACTCCGTGTTGAAAGGATTTTGGAACCCTTGAAATTGGGGCAACCCACTGTTTTGAGAATTATTTGATACATCGAGGTAAGATTTACCATTCTTTAGCTATAATTGTGATTAATTGATGATTCAGAGTAAGTTGTGAAAAGATTTTTGTAATCGAAACTCGTAAACCTAAGAAATTATTATATAAAGATTTGTGGCCTGTTTTGATCAAGATATGAGTTAGAATTAATTAGTATATTGATTTTTGGTGTTGTTAACATAAGAAAGTATGTTTCGGAGAATTGTGGGATCGAATTACATAAGTGCCCTTTTGTTAACAAGTCCAAGGACTCTCTATGATAAGGTTATCAATAAAAATACCTAAATGAAGTTTCTTATTGGGAATATGGATTCGATATTGATATCAAATTTTTGTTGCTATAGATAGCTATTCAAAAGGCGTGCGAGGGTGTATAAGGCAGTTGTAATCTCAAGAAAAAGGTATGTAAGGTAAAAACCTTCTTTCTTGGTATGAATCTGTACGTCATTTTTTTGAATGGAAATCTCTTGGTAAAATGAAGTAGCGAAAGGTCTTCTTTCACAAATCGGTCATAATCCATGAATACTATTTTGATTCATAATATCTCTCGAGTTACATAAGTCCCAAGTGTTTATAAATGAAATCCTTGAACGTAGTGCCAATAACAATTGTCGGAGGATAACGACAATAGGTCACTCCGGCTCTGCTTATGGTTTCTGATAGAGTATGTCTTGCATTGCACTTATATATATGCATTTATTTTCTTACCGATCCACGCTATAGTCGGTCGGGTACGACACGTAGATGTGCACCGAAATGTAGTTGGTTTGATATCAGACATTACCGAGTCCCACATTTGGGTCGGGTATGATATATATATATATATATATATATATATATATATATATATATATATAAACATACATATATATATACAATATGATATGATTTGCCCCACAGAGTGACATGATTTTTATAGACATGCATACATATATTTTTGGTTACGACAGAGTAAGGCTCGAGAGGCTGTTACGAGTTTCAAGTTGATTCTTATCTCTATAGCTCTCATGTTATATCTCATGTTTCAATATGTTACATGCCTTACATATTCAGTATATCTTTCGTACTGAAGCCCTTCTATGGGGCGTTCATGCTTGCGGGTACAGATAGACAGAGTGGCGCTCCTCCTTAGTAGGCGATCTACTCAACTGTGATTTTATTGCACTCACTTCTCTCAGAGTTACATTATAGGAGTTTTAGGTACTGATGCATATGATACTAGTATTTTGGGGGTATGGTGGGGCCCTATACAGACCTGTTGGTATGTTTATATTACTCTTAGAGGCTTGCAGACCTGTGTACAGTGGATGTTGGTATGTCGTGGCCTTGTCGGCCCCTTTTGTTAGCAGTATACTCATTGTGGCCTTATCGGCCTTGGCTATCTGTTCATATGTATATATTCTGCTGGAAGTCTTCTGTGTGCATGTTATCCTTTATTCTTGTCATTTATAGTTAATTAGAGGCCTTGTCGGCCCAAGTTTTATGTTTCAGGATTCGAATACTAGTGGCAGGCTCAGACCTTCGGGCAATGGGTGCCGGCCACACCACCCAAGACTGGGGTGTGACATGTATGCCTGAGTACTGGGTAGTTAGTGAGTGTCTTCGGGACAACAGTAATAGCAAATATATAAGTAATAAGTGTAATTGAAAATAGTATTGAGAAATAGTTCAAAACAAAGGATAACATCTCATGAATATCCCGTATAAGTCAATGATGAAGAAATACTCAATTTGAATCCTTACGTTATTCTCTTTACCTTAAGTTCTTTCAAAAACAGTTCGAAATTCCAAAGATAGAGTAAGTCAATATCCTTAGTAAAATCACCAGTAAAATCAAATAAACAGTAATATATCAATTTCCAACTTATTATGTCGTTCATCACGTTAAGACCTTTCAATCAAGAACTCAAGATCATCAACAAGCCACTAACATGTAACCAATAGATCAACACATGCCAACTGATGGGTGAATAATCATGCTATACATCGGGGATATTATCCCACAGAGGCTAATTGTCCTCTAGACTAGCACAACAGTAGATAAACCATGGCTATTCTCCCATGGAGGCTGTTAAACTCTTAAGTTTTCCAAGAAAATGAGATTGTAGTTAGCCGATGTGAGCTCTGGTGACTCGAGATTCTTTCCAAGGGTCACTTATGACTTAGAGGAATGTTAAAAGAATGTATGGAAAGTTGGAAGTCATTAGTATTGAAGGAACCATTCTTCGACAAAGTTTCAAATTTGTGGGAGCAGATGCGGCCCCACCTATGACCTCATGTGGCCATATGCGGCTACATATGCCCTCCCATATGGGAGGCGGTGGATGCTTTTCTTTACCTATTTAAGCGGTGCTTCACCTTTTTTCAGTCATATTTTGCCCCAAATGAAGTATAGAAACTCCCGAACGCTCTCTAGACTCTCCTAAAAGGTTCTGAAGTTAATCTAAAGTCAAATCACTCAAGTTCTTTATCACAAGTGTTGTAGATGTGTTAGAAATCACTTCGTTGGTGTTGTGTTGTTGATGAAGCTCAAAGGAAGTGGTAGTTGGAGTTTTTCCAGATTCTTCAAGGTAAGATTATCCTCTTGATTTCTATGTTCAAGTTATTCCTTATGTTGATTAAGTTGGAAAAGTAAATAACTATAAGAAAGAGGTAAACAGATGGTCTAGAAAAGTGTTGTTGTGTAGTTAAGTTATAAGAAGTGTATCTATACCTTCTTGTGGCTGGAAATTTCTAGAAATATGTTTGATGTGATGTTGATATGGTTATTATCATGATCTTCCATGTTTGGGATTTGTTGATGGAAGTTAGAGTCGGAGGAAGGAGGGAGAGAATTACGTTAAATTCTAAATTGAACTTATTAACTATCGTAGATGCTATTGATTGGGATAGTAATGTTTGTGTACTTGTTTGGTATACATTGAAGTGCATTGCAGTCCGATTATGTTGCTCTAGGGAGACAAGATAAGCTAAGATATGTTAAGGCTCATTCCTTATTTTTTTGGCATGATTGTTGAAGTGTCGTCGTACTATGAAACATTCGCTAAGAGATATGCTGTTCTTTACTCTTGACAGGATCCCATGGTCCTTGTAAGTTTTAAGAAAGCTAGAAAGGATATATACTACCTTGTTAATTCTTATGAAAAGTGTAGATGTGAAGGAGTATGTTATCGTGGTAATAATAGTTGGGGGTATACAGACTCTATCCCTGATGGTTTGGGAGCTCGTGCTTATTATCCCCTTAATATGAGCAAATTTGTGTAAGAAGAACACCCTTAGCCTTAAGATAAAGTGAGGATTGTGATAACATGCTCCAAATGCTAAACAAGAAGGTAACAATCCTACGTTAGTACGATAAAGTTTATAAAAGTCTGTTGGAGATCTTCATATAAGTATGAACGTATGTAACGTAACGCCTATAGGGCATGGACAAAATAGTATGGCTTACCACTAGATGGGTAGATGAGCATCACCACTGAGCTAAGACTAGCCAGGCAGATAATTACATACCACCGGGTTGTGGCTGGTCGGGCAGACATATATTCATCGCCGAGCCATGATTGGCTGGGCCAATATACATTTACCACCAGGCGATGGCCGGTCGGGAAGATATGGATCCACCATCGGTTTGCGGTTGGATGGACAGTTATGTAGTTACCACCAGTTGGGCAGTCATGTACCATTGGTTACCACTGTCTAGGCAGACACGTTATTTACTACTGATCAGTTGGGCAGTTGGAAAGATAGATTTATGATGCTGATATAGAGATACAAATAAGGTTAAAGGGTAGATGTGACCCTTGTGTATGATATAGTCTCAGAGGTAGTTCAAAGACTCAGGTTTCTTCGTACCTCTCTCTTTCTGATTATTTATTACTATGCTTTCTTTTGCCTTACATACTTAGTACGTTATTCATACTGATGTCCCTTTGCCTGGGGACACTGTGTTTCATGCCACATAGGTTCAGGTAGGCGATGAGAGGACCCGCCCTCACATATCGGGTGTTGATATCAACGTTTGTTAATGTGCTCCTTTTCCTTCTTGAGTATTGCCGATTCGGGATTTTGTTTATATCTCTTTTGGTACTTTGGGTATATCGGGGGCCCTGTCCCAACTTATGTTTTATGTTGACAATTTACAAAAGGCTTTGTATACAAGTTCTATATGGTATAGTTTGTTCGGTATGACCTTGTCTGCCCTAGTATGTATATATATGCTAGGTTAGGATTTCTACTTCCAGAATTTCATGTCATACATGTCTTTGTCATTATCTTGAGGCCTCATCAGCCTAGACAATTTAATGTTTAGATGATGATATCCAGGTGGTTTGCTCAGGCTATCTAGGTGTCGGGTGCTAGCCACAGCCCAAGGCTGGGGTGTGACAAACTTGGTATTAGAGATTTTTTTTCCTAAAGAGTCTACAAAGCCGTGTCTAGTAGAGTCTTATTTATAGGTGTGTTGTGCACCACACTTATAAGAAGAGGAGGCTATATGACATTTAGGATGGTTACCTTTCTTTCTTATTCCAGATCGTGTGATAGAGCTGAAGTGTAAGGGATTTGATTCTTAACCCTTTGCCTTGTTTTGGATACATCGATGCTTATGAACCGAAGAGCTTCAGCTAGCCAAAAGGGAAAAGTGGTAGCTAATGAGGGTGCGAGTAGAGTAACACCTATCAATGAGAGCCAGAGTGAGGCCTAGAGTGTGGATGTTATACCCCCATAGGATCCGTTAAACTCGCCAGCCCCAGTAGAATAGATAGAGGAACCAATGCCTCCAGCCCCTCCATTTGAGACTTATGATGATGACATAGATATGTGGAGCACTGTATGATTGCTGACTCGATTAGTGTCCGCTCAGGTCCAGTGCCAGGGTACGTGTGTTGGATCATATGATAGGGCTATTAGTGCGAGGGTCTAGGATTTTATCAATCTGGATCCTCCGGTGTTTTCAGGATTTGATCCAAATGAAGATCCACAGAATTTCTTAGATCAGATGTACAAGACACTGCAGGTAATACATTCTATAGATATTGAGGCAGTGGTATTGGCTTAGAATAGATTGATGGATGTTGAGGTTGTGTGATATGAGATGTGGGTATAGTCCAGAGGATCGAATGCACCATTAGCTGTATGGAAGGAATTTTTTGAAGCCTTTCTACAACATTATGTATCGGTAAAACTGTAAAGGGCCAGGAAAGATAGGTTTCTACTTTTACAGCAAAGCGAATGAGTGTATTGGAGTATAGCCTTTAGTTTTATTCATTAGCTAGGTATGCCCCTACGATCGTGGCCAAAATGTGTGATAGGGTGCAATGATTTATGAACGGTTTGGGACAAGAATTATTAATGAGTGTACTATGGCCTCCTTAAATGCGGGTATGGATATTTCATGCATCCAGGCATACGCTTAGAATTTAGAAGATTAAAAGTGGCGATAACAGGAGACCGGTGACGAGAGGAAACCTAAGAGGGCTAGATCAGCTAATCAAGATGAGCATGATTTGAATTACACTAGGCCTTCAGCGAGTCCTATAGTTAGTACTTTCCCTCGGGGCCAGGGGCCACAGTATGATAGACCTTCTTATTTAGGATTGGGTCAGAGTTCCCAAGCTTCGGGTTTTTAATAGCGGAGAAGATCGATGCAAATAAGACCACTTTCTCCGCCATGTGATCAGTGTGGTAGGTCCCATTCCGAGTTATGTTGTACGGATTCTAATATCAGTTACACTTGTGGGGATCCCGACCACTTTATGCAAAGTTGTCTGATGAGGAATAGAGGTAGTATCGCTCAACCAACCGGATAAAGCAGTGGCTTCATTATCCTTAGTGCATTCGTAGAGCTTGGGCCTCAGACAGTAGCTGGTAGGGGTCGAGGCAGGGGTCGAGGCAGGGGTAGGGCATCTGGCCTCGGTTGTGGCCAACATCGTAACTATGCTTTGGTAGGCGACAGGATCAGTAGACACCTGACTTTGTTGAAGGTATTCTAATGATGATCCATTCTTTTCTTATATAGATAGGTATTGACCGATTTAGATTTCTACTTGTATATATGCTATCTGATGCATAAGTCGAGTGTAAAACCTAAGCTGAAAAGTAAGCCTTAGAATGTAACGTCGCTCATAAGTGAGTTGTGATAGTTGGAAATCCGAGGGTTAAGATAGAAATGTTCTGGCATAGTTTGATATAGTCCAATGGATCTTGGGGAAAGTTTTACCTTTTGATATTCTGTGTAATGGTGCAGTCATGGAAGGCCAACATCATATTACGAGTGGTGCTATATAACCTATGAGGCGGTAGATGTGTTTTCAGGTTGCGCAATAGGTTGAGATGATCAGAATTTGAAGTCTTTAGGCTACGACATTCCAACATTCAAGGACGAATGTTCTTAAGGGGGGAATGATGTCACACCCTAAAGTTTCACGTGCAAATGAGAGTAAATGACCGTGTTACCTGAAAAAGGGGATTCACGAGTCCAAAGAATTTAGAGGAACCCCAAATGAGTAATAAGGAAAATGGATTTCCAGGGATAAGTTACTTGAATCTTTGTTTAGAAGGCAATTGAAGGAAGAAAATAACGCAAAAAGTTATATGTATACTAGTAACCCCAATCCCTTTATAAGGATTAAACTATTTAGAAAACACGTGCAACGAGATGAGTTTTGTCAATTGAAGGCAAGTAATATACCTTCTTCACCGTGAAGGACGAAAAGATTATCGACATTAAGTGGACATAAACTTGCAACAAGGATATGATTAATAGAGAAACAATGATAAATGATATGCGGATAGTCGATAGACATAAGTAAAAGATTTACGACAAACTTCGTATCATGCATCCTACAAAAAGATTGACAGAAAGCCGGTAATAGTAAGAAGATCGATAAAGGAATCGGAGTGAGATCTCCAAGAAATAAGGGTACCAATAAAAGGTAGGCGTACATGTAAAGAAGTGGTATTTAAGTTTCTAAAGCTAAAGATATAGATTATGATGTCCATAAGTGACGATACCAGAAGTATGCTAAGACAAGGAATCTAGTAAGAAATTCCAATCAGTAATCGCTAAGTTGAGTGATCGGACAACATATAGAAAAGAATTCTAGTACCAATTTAGGAGAGAAAGCCTGAAGTTAGCAACAAGGATGAATCCAGCTATGACTCGAATTAAGTATGCCAAGCCTTAGGTTCGTCGAGAATATTGGTAAGGAATTTAAAGGTATATGAGTCAGAGTAAGCACGAGTGAAGTCCGATGTGGGTATAGGGCAGAGCAATGAAGAGATGATTTAAAGTAAATGATAAGAAAAGAGCTAAAGACTAAGAATAAAGGAACACGATATGAGCAAGCGAGTGATAGTAAATTTGGACGACCGAGTACACCAGTAACCTTACAAGAAAGGTAAGGTAATGATCATAATGATAAAGACACCAGTTACAAATGAAACCAAAATCGAGAAATAAAGACAGCATCATGGATTCAACGGCGGTAACCATAAAGGGAACAAGCAAGAGTAACACTTTGCAAAAGTAAACCCTTTAATGAAAAAGGGGGTAGGACAACCCCTAGCATGATCAATATTCAAAAATTAACCCCAGGATGTCAAAGATTTGCTTCGGTAAGAAAACAGATGTACTAGAAACACCCAACGAATGAACAGTCGAATGTGAAGTATAAGAGATTTTGAGGTTACAAGGAGCAAGTACGCGCTCTTATTATGAAAGAAATATCATTTTTGGAAGATAATGAGTCCGAAGCTAGTAAGTATAGTAGATGCTCTAGTAATAAGGTGAACAAAAGAAGGAACAACATCGAAAAAGAGACAATGCCTTATTTTCAATATTTGATGAATGATATAAATTGAGAGAGGATACTTGAGAAAATATGGGGTATAACTAAGAACAAAATGATGAGTCTATCTTGGAATACATAGCATAGCCAAATAAGTATACAAACTTGAAACGTTGTAAGAAGCAAGAGGATCAGATGTAAAGAGTAGAAAGGTAATGGACCATAGGGTCGTATATTGTCGAACAACGAGAGTCACAAAAAAGGACCACCCCTAAAAAGTAACAAATGGCCAACCATAATAGAAACCAGGTGATACCCCCTTGAAGTTATAGGTAAACAAATTCTTCCGTATATTGGGAATTAAGGAGCGTTAAGACAAAGCATCTCATCTAAAGCCCCTTTAAGAAGTATTATGAGATGGAGTAGCAATTATAATAGGAATATTATCAAATATCTGAGGATTAAGAGTATCAAGTAGAAGCATTCAAAGAAGAGTTGCTTTTGAAGTTGAGGTATTACGTATGGATTATTGAGTGAATCAGAATCTTTAAGGACTATTACGTAATCAGAATATTAATGCCAAAGTGACTTGTCAGTCTGCACGGCAATGACTAAGTCTGGATATACAATCAAGTTTTGATTAAAGGTTTATTTTGAAAAACTATCTCAAGCCATTGTCAATTGCTCATTAAGGCAACCAACTAATCTAAGGACTAGTTTAAAAGAAGCCCTGAGTATTCAGAATTTGCCGTTCTATGATGACCAATAAAGATTTCAGATCGGACTATTGGACCCGGGCCGAGGGTGAACATATAGAATTTAGAGGAACTTTGAAATAAGGATTGTTGACTAGTAAGAGACATACTGCCATATCGGTGAATAAATAATTATATAAGGCAAAAGAATAGAACTTTTATTGACAAAAAGAAAGGAACTAGAAGTAACGATATCAGATTCGAAGAAAACAATTATGAAAGATACTGATGTAAAAAGGGTCCCAGACTTGGTTCCTCAACTCAAGTTAAGAAGTGACGTCCCAAGAGTGCCAATGGTCCTTCAATATACGGATAATGGCCTATAATTGTATGGGATATGGAGCAGATTAGGAGACAATACTTGATTGTCTCAAAGAATTGTCAATTATTTTGGCCTTAGTGTTGGTCTTGGCCGAGACCATGCTTTTAATTTGTTATCTTTAATTTGTTTAGGTTAATTACTAGTTTACTTAGGACACAATTAAAGCCATGTAATAACCCCTAGAATCTCTTAGGACACATCCAATACACTATGTAAGAAAGGTGACTAGGGCGAAGGGGTTTCATCCAAATGGTGACTTGGCCGAGGATTGAACAAGGTAGCAAAGGCAAATACATCATCTAGAAAGTGTGGTCTTCAAGAGGATAATTTGTGCATGATCTTCCCTAATTGGAGGACATCAAGATGACCTTGAAGAAGTCGAAGAGTTGGTCGAACAATCCCCAACCGATCGGTCAAAGATGCCTGCCAAAGGGAGATGAATATCAACACTCTCAAAGAAGTTCATTTACGAATTAACTACTTTATATATGGAAGTCACCGAGAAAGGTTCTAGAGAACATGGGAGATCGGTATTATTCCCCTCGATCGAAGATCCCTTCCCCTCCCACGTTCCTACCTTAGCCGAATGGCTTGTATTTGTGTCCCTTGTACTTCCCTTCTATAATGGTCCCTTTTTCTACTATAAATAGGACCTTTAGGACATTGTAATAGTCAGTTGTTGTTGATATATAAAACTTGAGGTTTTACTCACTTTGTTAAGTGTTTCAACTCGGGGTTGTAATTCTTAGTTGGTCCTCCGGGAGGATAATTTATCTTGTTACTTTCTAAGGTTCCAGTCATCCTCACTTGGTTAGTATTGAACATTTTAGTCATAAAACCTCAATCTAATCCTTGTCTAATATACCACAATATACTTGGTGTCGACAAGAGAAATAAATCCCTTGTGTCTCTATCCAAGAGCCTTATATCGACCGATTCTGACTTGGTTTGTACTCAGACTTACTCCTCGCATTCCGTGTTCATACCTCATCCAAACCACTTCATTAATTCCACAACCACATCCCATAATACTCCATAAACATCTCCACTAAAGCTCGCTGTCCAAAACTACCCACAACTTCACGCACAAACCCAACAACCACAAAAAGTCCACAAGATAGCCCTTACCGAGACCTCACTATTTTAGCCAGCTTCCGCCATCTTGCCACTATCCAACCACCAAAACACGATCATCAAGATAACTCTAAACACACTCGGAACACTCTCATAAAATTCCTTGACCCAATTCCCCATATAACTACCCGAAACAGCCACCAAACACCCCATTGCCCGACAGTAACACCCTACTCGAGAACCACCTTTTGTGTCCAAATTTGGGTCAACCCGAATATAACCAAGACCCGACCCTCTTACCCTCATCTCCTTACATACATAATATTGGTATCAGAGAAAACTGTTTCCGTCCCACGCATCAACGCTATGGCTTACTCAAAACAAGAGTATTGGAGGATTGTAAGCGATGTTCTGGGACGACGTGCGCAAGCCTTGGGAAAGGAACTTGCGGAACCTATCATGAGCAGCAACACCAACTCCGAACCTCTACCAAACTATTCAAGGCGTGATAAAGACCATACCTTGTTACTTAACCCCTTGTACAATAAAGAAGAGGACGGTACATCCTTTAATAATCCCTTGTATAGTCAAGAATGTGAGAATTCTAGTGTTATGGAGAAATCCATAATCAAGAAGTTCTTAGAAGAGGATGCTCCCCTTGCGAAAGAGCATGGAGACTTATTACACAAGCATGTGTCGAATGGTCAACTTGAAACACATGTGGAGACTCAAAGGGATCAAGTCTTTTACACATGATGTAAAGTACAAGAAAGAGTGTATAACATGATTGTTGATCGGAAAAGTTGTGTCAACTTGGCCTCAGAGGAAATGGTAGACAAATTAAAGTTGCCTACCCGCAACCACCCAAATCCATATGATCTTCAATGGGGGAACTCGAACGGAAAGCTAAGAATCATAAAATAATCTTTTGTTAGATTTTGTATTGGAGGTTACGAAGATAGAGTTTGGTGTGACATCATACCAATGGATGCATGCCACACTTTATTGGGATGACCATGGCAACTTGACATGAAGGCACAACATGATAAAGGGATGAATACTTACTCCTTTAAAAAAGATTATAAGAAGATCTGATTAGCTCCAATGTCTCCAAGCGAGGTGAAGAACATGCGAATCCGAAGTGCAATGAAATGAAAAGCCAAGACTCGATTACTTGATGCACCAAAGATATAAGAAAGGACGGAAAAGGGGAGTCTTATAGACTCATTGGTAATCGAAGAGGGTCTCTAAGGAGATTCGGTTAAAGAGGCAACTCCGAAGGAACACATGAAGAAACTTCTGAAGGTATCCAAGAGCCTTATATCAATCGATTGTGACTTGGTTTGTACTCGGACTTTCTCCTCGCATTCCGTATTCATCCATCATCCAAACCACTTCATTACTTCCACCACCACATATCATAATACTCCATAAACATCCCAAATAAAGCTCACTGTCTGAAACTACCCAAAACTTCACGCACAAGCCCAACAACCACAAATAATCCACAACATAGCCCTTACCGAGACCTTACTATTTCAGCCAGCTTCCGCCATCTTGTCACCATCCAACCACCAAACCCCTATCATCAAGATAACCTTCAACACACCTGGAACACTCCCGTAAAATGCCTTGACCCAATTCCCCATATACCCAAAATAGTCACCAAACATCCCACTGCCCGACAATAACACCCCACCCGAGAACCACCTTTTGTGTCAAAATTCGGGTCAACTCGAATATAACCAAGACCTGAACCTCTTACACTTACCCCTCCTTAAATATATCAAATAATTGGAGATGTTTTGGTGTTGGAAGCAAGATTTAACTTGATAAGGGAAAAAGATTTCGTTTAAGAGTTTAAAAGGTTATTATACCAAACCCAATTTAGAAAGACAGTAACCAGCAAGCAGAGCATAGTACCAATTGGAGACGTTTATTCATGAAATACTCCAAATAAGAGCGTGGAAGAGATGTATGGACGAAAAGAGTTTTTGCAACAGTAGGTTACTTAGTATTTATGTATCGTATAAGGACACTATCATGAATGAGAGAAGAAAAGAAGAAAAGAAGAGAAAAAATGGATTCAAATAACTCCACTACTTCTACGTCCTCGACTTTAGCGATAATCGTGCCATAATATTTCTTCATCATCTTACGCTTCATACCTATGAACATGGATATCTAAAATCCATCAGAAGATAAACATTACAACCTAGAAAAGAAGGATATAGTCCAAAGGTCAGAATATAACGATCCAAATAAGGTACATCCATAAGGCAATTGTGTAAAAGAGAAGTACAACTATTTGGATAATTGAGAATATACCAGTAATATATGACGGTGTAATCTAATCGAATGACACGACAAGACAAGACATTCCTTAGTCCGCAAAAACTATATTAGATTTGTCACAGAACCGAAGAATTGCTCTACTCAAGTGATCAAAATTCTAGCCCTATATTAATATTCGTGCGATATAATTCCTTTATTCTATTTGATTTATTGATTTGGACCATGTACACTCTGTAACCAATGTTGTTAAAATCAAACATAATGAGTTCAACTTGGATGTCAACAAGAAGATGTTAAGGTAAGTTATGGTTGAACCCTTTTTAACGTCTGCAAGTATAAGTGATCGTGTGAGGCCGATTCATGTTATTTTAGTATTGTGTTGCCCTGTGTGGCATTGGATACATGTTTGGGCTGCTTGATAGGTTTTGGATAGTCCTGTTTATAAAGGAAACTCTGCCACAATTTTTGGAAATCTTGAGAGTTAGGATATTTTCAACATTCGCGGACGAATATTCCTAAGGGGGAAGGGTGTTACACCCCATAGTTTCACATCCCGTCGAGACATCAATGGATATCGAAGTCCCGAGAAGAGGTGCGACCTTATGGAAGCATAATGATTGTTTATATCTTGGTTATAAAGGTACCAGAGTGTTTGGGAGTTAAACGGATCGAAGGAAGTACGTTTCGTTGAAAACAGGAAATGGGGTAACTTGATGGGATAGATGATGGACCGTCAAATACCTAGCCTAAGCCATCAATATCCATGGAAGTTTGATGGGAAATATTGATGGTCCGTCAAATGTACCATCTTTTTACGACGGTGCAGATCTATTATGGGTTTATTTGGCGAATTTCAATTCTTAACTCATTTCCCCCCCAAACCCCAGCCTTAGTACTCTATATAATTGCTCTCTATCATACCCCAACACCCCAAGTTGAAATCAAAGCTAAAGTACGCAATAATTGCGTGAGAAACCCGTGATTATAGTAAAAATTATCTTCTCGTTAAAGAGTTGATTTTGGAATAATATAATATTGGAAGCAAGATAACCTATGGTTTTGGTGAAGATTATGATATATTAAGGTGAGTTTCATCCTCCTTTACTTATAGTTGTGATTAATTATTGATTTGGAGAAAGTTATGAAAAAGTTGCTTGATCAAAACTTCGCAAAAATTATGAAAATCTTTGAAATATTAATTGTTGGGCTATTTTATCCTAAGTATGAGTTCAATTAGGTGATCAAATTAATTGTGTATGTTATGGATTAAGGAAAGTTCGGTTTGAAGGATTGTGAAGTCGAATCACATTAGTTATTGCATATAAGAAAAGCTTAAGGAATCATATATGCTAAAATTGTCGAAGAACACCTAACTGAGTTTTATGGAAATTGTATTGTTGGATTGGAGCCGTGAAATTGAATTATATGAGATTATTTTTAAAGGAATTTAAGAATCCAATGTAATTGAAGTTCTCGATAAGATACTTACATGAATCTTTCTATGGAATTTGGATTCAATGTTGATATCGATTTTTATGTGATATAGATAATTACCCGTCTGAAGAGTGGAGACTCGTATAATGATTGTTGCGTCAAGGACAAGGTACGTTAAGGCATACTATTTTATTCTTTTGGCATGATTAACGAATAAGTATAACCATGACATTTAAGGCTTGTGATTACTTTCGTATCATATTGTTACAATTTACAATTCTTGTTGTTCTGTTGTGAAAGAATTTTCCCGACTTGATAGTTTCTTGAGCCTCATGTTTTATCATGATCATTGATGACTCTCAGTTAGTGATACATACACAGTTATATAAGGATAATCGAAAGATAACGATCTTGAGTCACTCTGATTAGTTTTATAAGGCCCTTTAGAGTCTATATTTTACTGCACTTATATATATATATATATATATATATATATATATATATATATATAGCTATTTTCATACCAACCCGTGCTATAGTCGCCCGGGTACGACATGTAGATGTGCAGCCAACTATAGTTGGTTTTGATATTATCGAGTCCCATATTTGGGCCGGGTATGACCGAGTCCTCATCAAGGCCGGGTATGATATATATATGTATTATGACATTATTTTCCCCACATAGAGGTTGGACATTAATTATATGGCCCCACTGAGCGGCTTGATATTTACAGACATGCATACATTTTCATGATTGTGTTAGGTAGGCCCTTAGAGGCTTGTTATGAGTTTTTGGTTGACTTCTGTACCCTTATATTTTATGATATGTCTTCTATCTATATTGGTTATCTGCCTTACATATTCAATATATCTTTCATATTGATATCCCTTTTTGAGGACACTGCATTTCATGCCTGCAGGTACAGATAGGGATGCACATGATTTCCTCACAGTATGACCTGACTCAGCTGGAGGTCGTCACGCTCCATTCTTCTAGAGTTATATAGTAAGATGATATTATGATGGATATGCATATGTATAAAGTTGGGTATGGTACCAATTGTTGTCAGTATACTCCTTAGAGGCTTGTAGACAATGTGATGTGTGGTAGTCATGTGTGGCCTTCTCGGCCTCTCTAGTATATTATTATGCTTATGTCGGCCTTGTTATATATACATGTGGGGTTTGGGCCTTTTTTGAATGCATGTGGTTATGTCCTTGTTCAACAAAGTATGTGTTAGAGGCCTCGTTGGCCCATGAGTTGTTGTTTATCTCTCAAGTATCATGATCGGTACACTCGGGCCTTAGGGCGCCGGGTGCCGACCACCCCCCCAAGGTTGGGGTGTGTCATCAATATTCAAAAATTAACGCAAGGATGTCAAAGATTTGCTTCGGGAAGAAAATAGGTGTACTAGAAACGCCTAACGAATAAACAGTCAAATGTGAAGTATAAGGGATTTTTAAAGTTACAAGAGGCAAATGCGCGCTCTTAGTATGAAAGAAACATCATTTTTTGAACATCATGAGTCCAGAGCCGGTGAATATAATTGATGCTCTAGTAATAGGGCCAAGCAAAAAAAAAGAACAACGTCAAAAAAGAGAAAATACCTTATTTTCAATAATTGACGAAGGATATAAATCGAGAGAGGATACTTGAGCAAATAGGGGGTATAAATAAAGAAATGACGAGTCTATCTTGGAATACATAACATCGCCAAATAAGTATATAAGATCTAGACATTATAAAAAGCAATAGGGTCGGATGTAAAGAGCAGGAAGGAAATGGACCATAGGGTCGTATACCGTTGAACAACGAGTCACTAAGGAAGTCACAGAAAGGGACCGCCCCAAAGAAGTAACAGGTGGCCAACCGTAATAGATGCCGGGTGATACCCCATTGGAGATATAGGTAAACAAATTCTTCCTTATATTAGGAATTGAGGGGTGTCAAGACGAAGCATTCTATCTAAAGCCCTTTACGAAAAAATTATTGTAAGATGGAGTAAGGATAATAACGGAGACCCTATCAAGGTTCAAGGATTAAGAGTATTAGTAGCAACCTTTGAATAAGAATTGCTTTTGAAGTTGAGGTACCATTTATGGATTATTGAGTGAACCAGGAATCTTTAAGGATCATTATGTAATCGGAAAATTGATACCAAATTGATTTGTCAGTCTGTACGGTAATGATTAAGTATGGTTATATAATCAAAGTTTGGTCAAGGGTTACTTTTTAAGACTACCTCAAGGAATTGTACGATTGCATATTAGGATAGTTAAATGGTCAAAGGACTAGTTTAAAAGAAGCCCTGAGTATTCAGAATTTCAATTGCCCCGTCCTGAGATGATCAATGAAGAATTTAGGTCGGACAATCGGACTCAGGCCAAGTTCGAAAGAAGTTTGAAATAAGGATTGATTACTAGTGAGGGGATATCACAAGAAAAGATAGGGACCGGATGTAACGATACTAGATTCAAGGAAGGAAGTATAAAGAAATACTTAGATTAATGGGGAAGTGAATTAAGAGATTGTTAAAAGCAAGAGTTAGCTTGACAATGAAGGAAGATTCCATCTAAGTGTTATCAAGATCATAGTACCGAATTCAGTTGAGAGAGGCAGTATGATGTAAGAAAGTCTGTGGACCTAAACTCCCAAACTAAGCTGAGAGGTGTTTTGCAAAGAGTGACAACTACGACCTGTCAATCTACACTTACATGCCTAATGTGGCATGGAAAATGGAGTGGAATTGGAGTTGTCACGTGAAGATCTAAGAAACAAGTTGTCATTCGACCTTTGTATGTAGGTCTTGGCCGAAGACCATGTTTGTTTTTCTTTTAGCTTGTCTTTATTTCTTAACTTAGCTTTTAGTTCTTCTTAGGGCATATTTAATGTAGCATGTAATAGGACAAAGCAGTTAAGGACAAGGATGTAAAGGAAATGGATGGCTACGCCGAGAGGATATGTTGGCAAGGACAAGAGGATGTCTAGATCGTGTGAAAGGAATTAAGCCAAGATGGCAAGGAAAAGAATGATATAGAAGTTAAGGCTTCCAATAAGAAAATTCATGTACCATCTAGTTCATGAATTTGACTACATTGAAGGCTCCAAATTCGGCCAAAGGAAGATCAAGAGGTGGCCAAAATGATCATCAAAACAAATACTAAGAATAGAACCTTCCAACACATTCCAAGAACATGAGGATGTTGGAGGAATTTATGAGCTAACAATATCATGAATATGGTTACATGGGAGACCTCAATCTTGTCCTAGAGAAGAGGAAGAGGTGGCCGAACTCCCTTGGTCACAAAGTTAATCCAAATGCATCCACACTAGGTGTTAGTTTTTGTCTTTTCATTTGCTTTCTAGAATACTCTATTTTGTACTATAAATAGAGGACTTAGGCCATTGTACTAGGAGCAGAGTTTGTTGAAATATAAAAGTGAGGTTTACTCAAAAGCTAAACGTATTCAACTTGTGTGTTGTCTACTTTAGTTGGTCCTTGTGAGGGCCTTGGTTCTTGTGTGAGCCAAACCCCTTGGTGTAAGTTGAAGCTAGGACTGTGTGACCTAGTTAAAACCAAGCTAAGGTTTCCTTTCTGTGTAAGTCTTGGTTAGGACAGTGTGACCTAATCAAAACCCAAGCTTGAGGAACCTCCTTGGTGGTAAGCGAACGTTGGTACTGTGTGGACCAACCTAGCCTAAGCCCAGGGTCTATCTTAAGGTTTTCAGCCATCCTTACTTGGTTTGTATTCGGGACTGTACTTAGAAACCTCGATCAAGTCCTTGTGAAATTGGTCATCTTCATCTTGGTGTTGACTCAGTAATTAAATCCCCCGTGTCCATATCCTTGTTCTATCGACCAAATACTTAACTAAATCGACCGTCCCATACTTGGATTGTACTCACGTTTGCACATTGCATCCCGTAACCATTCCTCGACCAAACCACTTCATATTTTCCACCACCACATCCCAAGGTACTTCTCTAACATCCACATAAAGGTCCTCCACACGAAACTACTCACAAATACACGTCCTAATCCGATAACCACAAACATCCCACTTAAATAGCCTTTACCGAGAACCTCACTATTTTAGGTTCTATTCTGTGGCTTTGCCACCATCAACTCACTTAACCCCGACGACCACAACAGTCCAAAATAAGCCCATAAAACTCCCTGACCCATATCCCCTTGAATCCACCGAAACAGCCTCCAACTACCTACCGCACGGCAATATTGAGAATCGAGAACCCCCACTTTGTGTCTTGTTTTCGCGTCAAATATTTCCCTGCCAAACTCAGCCCCACTTACCATGATTGACCCCTCTATACATACATAAAATTGGTATCAGTTCAAGGTCATATCGTCCCACGCTTTGACGATATGGCTCACATAAACAAAGAAGAACTACGGAGGGTCGTAACAGACATTTTTGCGAAACACGCGCAATTCCTGAGACAAGTGTTTTCGAGGCATTCCATGAATAAAAATGCAATGTCAAGAGTTGTGCAAAAAAGTCCAAGTCTTGAAAAGAAATCCAAAGTCCCATGTAAGGCCCTACGTGAAGCACACTAATGATAAGGAAAATAGCGGTACCTCTTTTACCAACCCCTTATATCGGCAAGAAATTGAAAAGAAGGATAAAAATAAAGAAAAGGGAAAAACTCTTTCACTAATCCATTGTATACCCAAGAGCGTGAAGAAGTTACAGAAGGGGTAGATAAAAAAAGAAAAAAATGCTTCCAATGTCAAAAGGTAGGACACTTTGTATGTGAATGTCATAATTTTCGAGACATGCTTAGAAAAGAATATCGAGAGTGTGGGTTTTATTTTTCTATCATGGAACCCATACCACTTGAAGAACGAGAGGAAACCAAGACCCCCGTACTTGATATACGAAAGATAGAGGAAGAGCCTAAGAAGGGGAGTACCATAGATACCGACTTCAAGGAACTCTTGGAGGATGTATGTCCGAATGAACCACCAATGGAAGATGGTGAAATTGCTCTTGATTTACTTTCAATAAGTTCATTATCTACTCACCAAGACCATGGATGCCATCAAGAAGAAACTAAGGACTTGCTAGACCAATAACAAGAATTGTTCGGCGGAAGCTATGACCAAAAAGGCCTTAACCCCCACCCAACCCCGACATTATTGATGCCGCGAGAGGATAGGACTTAGCACACATGTTACCGAGAGGGTGACAACCTCACCGAGAAGAAGATGCACAGAAGATGACCCTCGAGGTCGAGTTTGGTTTGAGCAAATGGTTTGTAATGCCGTTTGGATGGTGTGACGCCCCAAAAGTTTTCCTATACAAGGTATCACGTCTATCCTTGGGACACTTAACATCACCCGAGGCCATTTATGCTAACTAAACCGAGGTGGAATGTAGCCAAAGATGGTCTGAGTCTACGGGAACCATTGCGGTAAATGACTTCTTTTGTTCGACTCCTTCTTCTCATCGTGTCGTGCTGTATTATTGTACACTTTCTGCCCCCATAAACTAATTAATATGAATGGTTCTAAGGAGCAACAATAATCTTTGAAACCTTGAAGGAAAAGATTTGTGGAGCACCGGTTCTAACTATGCCAAGCCATGAAAGTCCATTAGGAGTTGAACGTGAAGCAAGTGTAGGTGCCATCTTTTGCTCTAGCACAAAATTGAGTGGTGCGCCGTGTAATTCTTCTTCTACCTATGGCAAGGCAGCATGTCGTATGGAAACCGAGATCCAATATGAACATCATTTTAAGTCAAAATCATTTAGCTTGTATTCAGATCCCTATTTGGCAAGTGTCAAGGAAGACACCCACAAGATGAAACTTTCGGACTTACCTAATGGTGGGAGTATTAGAACACCACTTCTTGTGCAAGGCTTATTACCACATTTAGGCAGCCCAAATTTGAGGAAAAATTCTTTCAAAGAAGGGGAGATTGATGTAAGAAAGCCTGCGGACCTAAACTCCCAAACTAAGCCGAGAGGTTTTTTTGCCAAGAGTGACAACTATGGCCCATCAATCTATACTTACATGCCTAATGTGGCATGGAAAATGAAGTAGAATTGGAGTTGTCACATGAAGATCTAAGAAGCAAGTTTTTATTCGACCTTTGTATGTAGGTCTTGGCCTATGACCATGTTTGTTTTTCTTTAGATTTATTTCTTATCTTAGCTTTTAGTTCTTCTTAGGACATATTTAATGTGTTGTAATAGGACAAGGAAATTAAGGACAAGGATGTAAGGGAAATGGATGGCAAGGCCGAGAGGACAAGTTGGAAAGGACAAGAGGATATCAAGATAGTGTGAAAGGAATTAAGCCAAGATGGCAAGGACAAGAATGATATAGAAGTTAAGGCTTCCAAGAAGACAATTCATGTACCATCTAGTTCATGAATTTGACTACATTGAAGGCTCCAAATTCGGCCAAAGGAAGATCAAGAGGTGGCCAAAATGATCATCAAAACAAATACTAAGAATAGAACCTTCCAACATATTCCAAGAAGATGAGGCTGTTGGAGGAATTTATGAGCTAACAATATCATGAATATGGTTACATGGGAGACCTCAATCTTGTCCTAGAGAAGAGGAAGAGGTGGCCGAACTCCCTTGGTCACAAATGTCAATCCAAATGCATCCACACTAGGTGTTAGTTTTTGTCTTTTTATTTGCTTTCTAGAATAGTCTATTTTGTACTGTAAATACAGTCCTTAGGCCATTGTAATAGGAGCAGAGTTTGTTGAATTATAAAAGTGAGTTTTACTCAAAAGCTAAACGTATTCAACTTGTGTGTTGTCTACTTTAGTTGGTCCTTGTGTGGGCCTTGGTTCTTGTGTGAGCCAAACCCCTTGGTGTAAGTTGAAGCTAGGACTGTGTGACCTAGTTAAAACCAAGCTAAGGTTTCCCTTCTGTGTAAGTCTTGGTTAGGACAATGTGACCTAATCAAAACCCAAGCTTGAGGAACTTCCTTGGTGGTAAGCGAACGTTGGAACTGTGTGGACCAACCTAGCCTAAGCCCAGGGTGTATCTTAAGGTTTCTGGCCATCCTTACTTGGTTT
This sequence comes from Anisodus acutangulus, assembly GCA_029783415.1. NCBI lineage: Eukaryota > Viridiplantae > Streptophyta > Magnoliopsida > Solanales > Solanaceae > Anisodus > Anisodus acutangulus. Next base: position 34,932,562 of record CM056491.1, on the reverse strand, counting down.
TGTATTCGGGACTGTTCTTAGAAACCTCGATCAAGTCCTTGTGAAATTGGTCATCTTCATCTTGGTGTCGACTCAGTAATTAAATCCCCCGTGTCCATATCCTTGTTCTATCGACCAATTACTTAACTAAATCGACCGTCCCATACTTGGATTGTACTCACGTTTGCACATTGCATCCCGTAACCATTCCTCGACCAAACCACTTCATATTTTCCACCACCACATCCCAAGGTACTTCTCTAACATCCACATAAAGGGCCTCCACACGAAACTACTCACAAGTACACGTCCTAATCCGACAACCACAAACAGCCCACTTAAATAGCCTTTACCGAGAACCTCACTATTTTAGGTTCTATTCTGTGGATTTGCCACCATCAACTCACTTAACCCCGATGACCACAACAGTCCAAAATAAGCCCACAAAACTCCCTGACCCATATCCCCTTGAATCCACCGAAACAACCTCCAACTACCTACCGCACGGCAATGCCGAGAATCGGGAACCCCCACTTTGTGTCTTGTTTTCGCATCAACTATTTCCCTGCCGAACTCAGCCCCACTTACCATGACTCACCCCTCCATACATACATAAAATTGGTATCAGAGCAAGGTCATATCATCCCACGCTTTGACGATATGGCTCACATAAACAAAGAAGAACTACGGAGGGTCATAACAGATATTTTTGCGAAACACGCGCAATTCCTGAGGCAGGAGTTTTCGAGGCATTCCATGAATAAAAATGCAAAGTCAAGAGTTGTGCAAAAAAGTCCAAGTCTTGAAAAGAAATCCAAAGTCCCATGTAAGGCCCTACGTGAAGCACACTAATTATAAGGAAAATGGCGGTACCTCTTTTACCAACCCCTTATATCAGCAAGAAATTGAAAAGAAGGCTAAAAATAAAGAAAAGGGAAAAACTCTTTCACTAATCCATTGTATACCCAAGAGCGTGAAGAAGTTACAGAAGGGGTAGATAAAAAAAGAAAAAATTACTTCCAATGTCAAAAGGTAGGACACTTTGTATGTGAATGTCATAATTTCTGAGATGTGCTTAGAAAAGAATATCGAGAGTGTGGGTTTTCTTTTTCTATCATAGAACCCATACCACTTGAAGAACGAGAGGAAACCAAAACCCCCTTACTTGATATACGAAAGATAGAGGAAGAGCCTAAGAAGGGGAGTACCATAGATACCGACTTCAAGGAACCCTTGGAGGATGTATGTCCGAATGAACCACCAATGGAAGATGGTGAAATTGCTATTGATTTACTTTCAATAAGTTCATTATATACTCACCAAGACCATGGATGCCATCAAGAAGAAACTAAGGACTTGCTAGACCAATAATAAGAATTGTTCGGCGGAAGCTATGACCAAAAAGGCCTTAACCCCCACCCAACCCCGACATTATTGATGCCGCGAGAGGATAGGACTTAACACACATGTTACCGAGAGGGTGACAACCTCACCGAGAAGAAGATGCACAGAAGATGACCCTCGAGGTCGAGTTTGGTTTGAGCAAATGGTTTGTAATGCCGTTTGGATGGTGTGACGCCCCAAAAGTTTTCCTATACAAGGTATCACGTCTATCCTTGGGACACTTAACATCACCCGAGGCCATTTATGCTAACTAAACTGAGGTGGAATGTAGCCAAAGATGGTCTGAGTCTACGGGAACCATTGCGGTAAATGACTTCTTTTGTTCGATTCCTTCTTCTCATCGTGTCGTGCTGTATTATTGTACACTTTCTGCCCCCATAAACTAATTAATATGAATGGTTCTAAGGAGTAACAATAATCTTTGAAACCTTGAAGGAAAATATTTGTGGAGCACCGGTTCTAACTATGCCAAGCCATGAAAGTCCATTAGGAGTTGAACGTGAAGCAAGTGTAGGTGCCATCTTTTGCTCTAGCACAAAATTGAGTGGTGCGCCGTGTAATTCTTCTTCTACCTATTGCAAGGCAGCATGTCGTATGGAAACCGAGATCCAATATGAACATCATTTTAAGTCAAAATCATTTAGCTTGTATTCAGATCCCTATTTGGCAAGTATCAAGGAAGACACCCACAAGATGAAACTTTCGGACTTACCTAATGGTGGGAGTATTAGAACACCACTTCTTGTGCAAGGCTTATTACCACATTTAGGCAGCCCAAATTTGAGGGAAAATTCTTTCAAAGAAGGGGAGATTGATGTAAGAAAGCCTGCGGACCTAAACTCCCAAACTAAGCCGAGAGGTTTTTTTGCCAAGAGTGACAACTATGGCCCATCAATCTATACTTACATGCCTAATGTGGCATGGAAAATGAAGTGGAATTGGAGTTGTCACATGAAGATCTAAGAAGCAAGTTTTTATTCGACCTTTGTATGTAGGTCTTGGCCGAAGACCATGTTTGTTTTTCTTTAGATTTATTTCTTATCTTAGCTTTTAGTTCTTCTTAGGACATATTTAATATGTTGTAATAGGACAAGGCAATTAAGGACAAGGATGTAAGGGAAATGGATGGCTAGGCCGAGAGGACAAGTTGGCAAGGACAAGAGGATGTCTAGATCGTGTGAAAGGAATTAAGCCAAGATGGCAAGGACAAGAATGATATAGAAGTTAAGGCTTCCAAGAAGACAATTCATGTACCATCTAGTTCGTGAATTTGACTACATTGAAGGCTCCAAATTCGTCCAAAGGAAGATCAAGAGGTGGCCAAAATGATCATCAAAACAAATACTAAGAATAGAACCTTCCAACACATTCCAAGAAGATGAGGCTGTTGGAGGAATTTATGTGCTAACAATATCATAAATATGGTTACATGGGAGACCTCAATCTTGGCCTAGAGAAGAGGAAGAGGTGGCCGAACTCCCTTGGTCACAAAAGTCAATCAAAACGCATCTACACTAGGTGTTAGTTTTTTTCTTTTCATTTGCTTTCTAGAATAGTCTATTTTGTACTATAAATAGAGGCCTTAGGCCATTGTAATAGGAGCAGATTTTGTTGAAATATAAAAGTGAGTTTTACTCAAAAGCTAAACGTATTCAACTTGTGTGTTGTCTACTTTAGTTGGTCCTTGTGTGGGCCTTGGTTCTTGTGTGAGCCAAACCCTTTGGTGTAAGTTGAAGCTAGGACTGTGTGACCTAGTTAAAACCAAGCTAAGGTTTCCCTTCTGTGTAAGTCTTGGTTAGGACAGTGTGACCTAATTAAAACCCAAGATTGAGGAACCTCCTTGGTGATAAGCGAATGTTGGAATTGTGTGGACCAACCTAGCCTAAGCCCAGGGTCTATCTTAAGGTTTCCGGCCATCCTTACTTGGTTTGTATTCGGGACTGTACTTAGAAACCTCGATCAAGTCCTTGTGAAATTGGTCATCTTCATCTTGGTGTCGACTCGGGAATTAAATCCACCGTGTCCATATCCTTGTTCTATCGACCAAATACTTAACTAAATCGACCGTCCCATACTTGGATTGTACTCACATTTGCACATTGCATCCCGTAACCATTCCTCGACCAAACCACTTCATATTTTCCACCACCACATCCCAAGGTACTTCTCTAACATCCACATAAAGGGCCTCCACATGAAACTACTCACAAATACAAATCCTAATCCGACAACCACAAACAGCCCACGTAAATTGCCTTTACCGAGAACCTCACTATTTTAGGTTCTATTCTGTGGCTTTGCCACCATCAACTCACTAAACCCCGACGACCACAACAGTAAAAAATAAGCCCACAAAACTCCCTGACCCATTTCCCTTTGAATCCACCGAAACAGCCTCCAACTACCTACTGCACGGCAATGCTAAGAATCGAGAACCCCCACTTTGTGTCTTGTTTTCGCGTCAACTATTTCCCTGCCGAACTCAGCCCTACTTTCCATGACTCATCCCTCTATACATACATAAAATTGGTATCAAAGCAAGGTCATATCATCCCACGCTTTGACCTTATGGCTCACATAAACAAAGAAGAACTACGGAGGGTCGTAACAAATATTTTTACGAAACACGTGCAAACTGAGGCAGGAGTTTTCTAGGCATTCCATGAATAAAAATGCAAAGTCAAGAGTTGTGCAAAGAATTCCAAGTCTTGAAAAGAAATCCAAAGTCCCATGTAAGGCCCTACGTGAAGCACACTAATGATAAGGGAAAGGGCGGTACCTCTTTTACCAACCCCTTATATCGGCAACCTAGCCTAAGCCCAGGGTCTATCTTATGGTTTTCGGCCATCCTTACTTGGTTTGTATATGGGATTGTACTTAGAAACCCAATCAAGTCCTTGTGAAATTGGTCATCTTCATCTTGACGTTAGCTCGGGAATTAAATCCCCCGTGTCCATATCCTTGTTCTATCGACCAAATACTTAACTATATCGACCGTCCCATACTTGGATTGTACTCGCATTTGCACTTAGCATCACGTAGTCATTCCTCGACCAAACCACTTCATCCTTTCCACCACCACATCCCAAGGTATTTCTCTAACATCTAAATATTGGGCCTCCACAGGAAACCACTCAGAAATACACGTCCTAATCCGACAACCACAAACAACCTACTTAAATAGATTTCACCAAGAACTTCATTGTTTCAGGTTCTATTCCATGGCCTTTCCACAATCAACTCACTGAACCCTGACCACCACAACAACCTCTAGGTGTTTACAATATCCCTAGACCCAACTCCCCTTGAATCCACTCCAAATAGCCTCTAACTACCCACTTCCCGGCAATAGCCGAGAACCCCCACTTTGTGTCTTATTTTCGCATCAACTTGTTCCCTCCCGAACTCAGCCCCACTTACCCTCACTCACCCCTCCGTACATACATCACAGTAGACATGAATAGAAATCCAGTCTCAATTAGAAACATTTATTTAGAGACTGCTTCAAGCGAAAACGGAAAAGTGATTTATCGTGAAAAGAATTTTTAAGGTCAGTAGTCTACTTCAAATTCATGTGCTATAAATTGATATTATCTAGAAAAAGAAGAACAGAGAAAGAAAAGCTTGGACTCAGGCAACTATACTATTTTAATATTTTCGACTGGCGCTTATCATGCCACCACCCTTTGTTATCATCTTACACTTCATGTATACGGACATTTATTTAAACTCCTTTACAAAATAAATATTATAACCCACAAAGAATGATATGGTCCAGATGTCAGAATACAACATCTCAAACAAAGTACAACTGCCTGACAATTGTGTAAAAAGATCGTGCCACTATGAAAAATAAACAATGTACCAGCAGTGAAATGTTAATGTAACCTGGTCAAGTGACGGATAGAGGCAACTTTTGATTCGAAAAGAACTTTATCAGAATGATTACATAACCTAAGAATCACTCTACTAAAATGATTCAGATTTTCTGTAAGTATTCGTGCATTATAACCCCTCTATTTTAATTTACTTTATCGAAAATGGACCATGTATCTTATGTAAGCTATATTCGTGAAGCAAGTGTATCAGCCGCAACTAGGATGTTAGCAAAAGTGATATTAAGGTATGTTATATCTGAACCCTTTTTAATTTTTGCAAGTATAAGTGGTCGTGAGAGGCCAATTGATGTTATTTTGATATGATGTTGCCCTGTGTGGCACTGGATATATGTTTGGAATGTTTTGGATAGTCCTATTTATAAAGAAAACTTTGCCAAAATTTTTGGAAATATTGAGAGTTAGAATATTTGCAACATTCACAGACGAATGTTCCTAAGGAGGGAAGGATGTTACACCCAGTAGCTTTGCGTTTCGCCGTGCCGTCAATGGATACCGAAGTTCCAGGAAGTAGAGGTATGACCTTACGAAAGGATAATGAAGATTTACCTCTTATTTAGGGGAGTACCGGAGTGTTTGGAAGTTAAACGGATAGAAGGAAGTATGTTTCAACAAAAGTGGGAAACTAGGCATCTTGACGGGACAGATGATAGATTGTCAAACTATTTGATGGACCATCAAATACCCATCCTGAGCCGTCAACCTTCCAGGAATCTTGACGGGGAAGATTGATTGACTGTCGAATGTTTGACGGTCTGTCGAGTGTACCATAAAATAACGGCGGTGCAGAATTTTTACGGGGTTATATTGGGATTTTCTGATTTGGGGTCCATTCCCCGTCAATACCAAACCCAAAGACCTCTCCTAAAACATCTCAATCATTCCCCAACACCCTAAGTTGAAATTGAAGCCGTAATCCCCAAGAATTTCATAATAAACCCCGTGATTATCAAAAGAACCTCCATCTCTTTGAGGAGTTGGTTCTTGAAAACCCTTTGAGTGAGATACTCTACTGTTTAGAGGAGATTTTGCTATGTAAAGGTAAGCTTTACCCATCTCTACTTATGATTGTGAGTAATTGTCGATTTGATGGAAGTTATGAAAAAGTTATCATGATCAACACTTTACAAAATTGTGAAATTTTCGTAAAATGAATTGTTGGTCAATTTTTCTCTAATTATGAGTTGAATTGGGTGATGGTATATGTTACGAATTAAGGAACATAAGGTTTGGAAGGTTGTGAGACTAATTCACATGAAGCTTTCCGTATAAGAGAAGTTTAAAGAATTAATTATGCCTAAGAGTTGTCGAAGAACACCTAACTGAGTTTTTATGGAAATTGTATTTTTGGATTGGAGCCATGAGATTGAATTATATGAGAATTCTTAGTAAAGCAATTTAATAATTAGAGGTATTCACAGTTGTCGATAAGATACTTACATGAATATTTCTATGGAATTTGGATTCAATATTGATATTGATTTTTATGTGATATAGATAATCACCCGTATGAAGTGTGAAGACTCGTAGGACGATTCTTGCATCAAGGACCAGGTATGTAAGGCTCACTTCTTTCTTATTAACATGAGCCGTATCAAAATGACTTTTACAAAGCTAAATCTATTAAGCATTCTACTCTGAATCCTAAAGAAAGTACTTGTAATTCTTCTTCAAATGTATTATGACATAGTTCCTCATTTATCATCGAGGTAACATCCTCATTCTAAGACATCCTTTTAATGTCAATAAGAGTCAGTCCTTTATTGTTTCTTGGAAATTAATTTAATGATGTGATTCATGGTTTCTATAGAGTTAGTGAAAGAATAACAAATGAAGTGTTTAACTCTCATAAGGGAGTCGGTGGTGCAATGACCTTATGTCACTCCAATGAGTTAAGAGAGTATTCAGAATTCTTAAAGAGCTTGTCATATGCATGCATTATATATCTATATTGCCCATAGAGGCTTATGGCATTATACATAGCTATACAATACGATATTTATTATATTTCCCACAGAGGCCTATGTAGTTATATACACAGTTATACATATACGATATTTATTATATTTCCCCTAGTGGCCTATGGTGTTATATATGCAGCTCATACATATGTGACATAGATAATATTGCCCCCAGAGGCTTATGGTGTTTTATATGTGATTATACATCATTAGGCATATTCTGGCCCATAGAGGCACTCAGGGTATAGGTTATATTTCCACTGCTTTACCTTACAGTTATTCATTCAGTCATAGTTTCAGTTTTGTTTTAGTTGCAGCATTGTACTTATTTACAGTTTCAGCATTACATATTTAGTACATCTTTCGTACTGATGTCCCTTTCCGGGGACACAACATTCATGCCTGTAGGTCCAAATAGAGATGTAGATTTCTTTCTTACAGTAGGACTCGACTCAACTTGAGGTTGTCACACTCCTTTCTTCCGGAGCTATGTAGTGAGCTGATAGGCATGACATATATGCATATATATAGTTGGGTATGGCGGGGCCCTATCCTGACCAGTTGTTGTCAGTATACTCTTTAGAGGTTTATAGACAGTGTGTTATGTATGACAGTCGTGTGTGCACTGTCGGCTCCACCAATAGATTTATTATACTTATGTCGGCCTTGTCGACCTTGTTATATATATATGCATGTTTTGGGTCTTTTCTGAGTGCAGGTGGAAATATCCTTATTCAGTTGAGTATGTGTCAGAGGCCTCATTGCCCCATCAGTTGTTGTATATCTCTCAGGTATCAGGATCAATACGTTCGGGCCTTAGGGCGCCGGGTACCGGCCACACCCCTAAGGTTGGGGTGTGACACGTATGTTGTTAATTAGATCACCTAAGTGGTTTTATGTCTTGTTCAAATCTGAAAGGAAAAATAAAGGACTGTTTTAAATAAAGGGACTATTATGGGACATTCATATCTGGAAATTAAAAACCCAATTTCGGCTAAGTGTAAACTAAGTTTCAGACTCAAAACATTTGGTCATTGGATATTTAAAAGAACAAAAAATCTGGAATGGATTGAATTGGACCCATGTTTGGGCCTGAAGACATAATCTAAGTAAACAGACTGTTGAAATTGAATTTGGGCCTAAGTATGAATATTTTGGTTTAAATTATAGTTCGGATTGAGTCCAATAAGATAAAATGATTACGGATCATAAAAACTTATCTTGGACTTGAAATAGGTTAAGGATTTTGGAAAGTTTGAATATGATGTTGATTAGTGGGCTCTAGCATGCTAAGAATATAGAAAAAAAAATCATTTTGCTATTTCTTTGATGAAACCAAACTTGCTATTTAAAGGGAACTATACCACTTTTGAGATTTGAAAAAAGGTTTTTTTAAAAAAGTTGCAAGTGTATAATAATAAAATAGTTGGACTAAATGTGGAGTTCTACTGAAAATCATCTTTGAGTGTTATTAATCCGAAACTAAACTGATTAAACATCTCGTGCGTATTATTTTGGAGGAAGTTTTGAACTATGTGTTTTAAATAAAACCTTGGATTTTTAATACATTAAATGACAATTAATTTGTGGAGTTTAAACCTTAATTTTTTTTATCATTTTAAAAGCATGCTATAGAGCCCATAGGTCAACCGTATTCTATAGATCCTTAATATCGGGGTGCTAACACCTTCCCCGAGGGATCACCGGAACCCTTACCTTGACTCGGGTTTAGATAGAATTTTTCAACTTTTTGAATAAACCCTTTCAAATTGGTTTTAGGTGGAGACTCTAAATACATTATCCAATTTAGAGCACCATCCAAATTTTTAGTAGCTCTTTGTACGCTAACCCATATAAAAAGTGAACCGTAACAACACACATAAGAAACCACAATATGTTTTTGCATCTAAGACAAGCACTCTGACACTTTGGAGATGATCTACCTTATCAACTCATCAACTAGGTGAACTAAAATGGTTTTACAGGGTTGTTATCAGGCAAACCAATCAACTAAGGCTGATTCATGTTATCACATTTTGGGATAATAACAATACTTAGACTGACCCTCTTATTTCATCTATCCTTTAAGTCACTACACATGTTATTAATCCTAACATTATCAAACTAGGCACATATTAACATAATCAGGCATCACAGAACTCAGACATATCATCTTAAACTAACATGGAAACATCCAAAAACTTATATTAAACAGGACCCAAACACTAGAATACTACAGCGTGTGTCAACAATATACATTCAGATTCCACATTAATAAATAGGTAACTAAGCTAGGTGATTGATACAAACCAACAATTTCACATGAACACATAGAATATTAGGTAGACACGGCTCCACACTGATAAGCTAGAAGAGACTAAACATTATTCAAGTATCCAAAGCCATATACATCATGATTTAGACTTAGGTGAAGGCATACCAACTAATACAGAACCTAAATCAACATGATAGGAGTGTATAAGAGTCATACAGGAACACCAAACTAACATACAGGCTAGTCATCAAGAAATATGCATATATGGGCAGAACAAGGACACTAGACAAAGTAAACAAACGAACCATTAAATCTTAATTATCCATAACTGATCACATGACATATATGAACATCTTAACAAACATACAGACCCACCTAAACAACCTAGATCAATAAAATAAGCACTCATGAACATATAGAAATGCTAAATAGACTAATAAATCAACATTAACAAATAAATAATCATACATGAATATAAACAAATATCTACGTATACATTAAGCCTAAATTAGCTAGAGTAAACACAGGATATACATGAAAATGACTTGAACATACCCAACATCATATAAAACACATAGGCAAATTATCTAACAAAAAAAAGAGATAAAAGGAGGGCAATTTACCTTCTTCGGAGGTAGCCTAGGATCAAGGTTTGGTCTTGAACACCACTCCACTCCACTCCACAATTTAGCTCGCACACACAGAAAAAGGGAATTTTAGAACTAAAGGACCAATTCTAGGCTTGGTAGGGTTTCGCCAAAGGGCTTGGATCCCAGATAAGCTTCAATTCTGTCAAGTGTTGTTGAAAATGGCTCTTACGGAGTTAACAGCCTAAAATTCAAACATTGAACTAATTCTTGACAATGAGGGATGTGGTTCCTTTTACAGGACCCTAGAAACCCTAGAAATTAAATCTGAATCGACGTGGGATGGTTAAAATTAGGGGGAAATTTCCCTCCCAAAAGAACCAAACTAATTATAAGCTAAGGTTTCAATTCAAATAGGACAATAAATGATTAAGATATAGCACGAGAAAATCAAAAAGGAGGGAAAACCTTATCTAGGGTAGTACTGTAGTGGCGTGGAGGTGAGAGGTTATTACATCCCATACTTTTGTATGTTGGATTCATCGAAGTTAATCGACTTTTCAAGGGATGGATTATTTCTAAGGTTATAAAGGAAATAAGTAAGTGCTAAGTAAGTTTCGAAAAAATTTGAGACAAATCAGGTCGAATGAAATAAGTTTCGATGAAGGAAGTAGATTATAATAGTCATACTTCTAGGATAAGGCTAGGAGTGCATATGTTAATCCCCGTAGTTTCACATGTGAATAAGACTGTAGCTAGTCGACTTAAGTCCAAGGGATATGAGATCATTCTGAGAGTCTCGTATGACATATAAGAATTTTAGGAAAGATTACGGAAGGTTGGAAGTCAATAGGATCAAAGAAAACTCAACTCGATGAAGATTGAGCGATACGCTAAGCATTTCACGTCGTTGATGCCATTTCGCCTCTCGGATCAGGCCGTAGACCAAGGCCACCATTCCACCACCTCAGAGCTGCCATATGCAGTGGCATATGCAGCCGCAGATGAGCATATGCACCGCATAACTAGCTGCATATGTGAGGCAGTGGTGATGACCTATTTAAGCCAACTTCAAGGGAAGCCTCTTGTCATTTCATTTCACGACCTTTTGAGCTCCTACACATTTGAAAACACTCTCGAAAGAGTTCCCCATTATTGAAGAACATCTACATGTGTGGATAAGGTGATTCCTTCTTTAATAGATCAAGAACACCTTGTAAACCTTCTTTTGTTGGCTTAGTAAGTGGAGAATTCCTTTGAGCTTGAGCTAGAGATTATTGTGGGGTACTACTTGGTTGGTTGAGGTAAGGATTAAATTACCCTTTTGTGTTATTTAGTTCCTCCTAGATTATCTAAATTCATTAGTGAAGGTAACTTGTAAGTTGTGGAAGTATTGTAAGCATAATCTTGAAAAATCAATTCTCATAGCATAAAGTTATGTTGCCTTATTTGTTGGGGTTGTTGGTTGAGATTATGTGTAGATATAAGTGTTGGATCATGTTAGCTAATTTTTGAAGTTAAGGAGAAGAGTTATGGAAGATGGTGGTGTTGGTTTGGATGAGTTTCCATTGTAGAAAAGCTTAAGAACTCCATGTACTTAAGTTGTTCGACGAAATGTCTAAATGAACTTTCCTATAAGATATGAATTCAATATTGATACAAATCCTTCGTATAATATAGATAATTATCCATAGCACGTGCGATGGTCCGTGGCATGACAAGGTATTAGTTCCTTCCTTGGCATGATCCAATACAAACACTTACTTGAAATGAGTTTCTATAAAGAAGCCTAAGATCTCTACGCTCCTTCTTATTAAGTTGTTCATGTTTCTTGAGTATTTTTTGTTTTTCATCTTTCCATATCCGTTATGCCTCTTGATGAGTAGTTAAGGTTGAATAAAGTAGCGACAATAACAATAGCCGGAGGATAATAACAATAGGTCACTCTGACTCTGACTGTGGTGTCTTTTGAGGTTGGTATTTCATTGAACTTATATCTATGTATCTATTTTATTACCGTGCTGTGCCATAATCAGTCGGGTAGTCACTTAGATGTGCATACCACTGATCATTTGGGTAGATATTACCACATCCTATATGGCCGGGAAATTTATTATGAGCATACCCCACAGAGGGACTTGATTTGATACAATATGGCCCCATAGAGTGGCCCGATTTCACTTACATGCATATGTTCTTGGTTGCATCAGTTGTATGCCCTCAGTGACCCCTTTTCTGAGTTTTAGGCTGATTTTATACATTTCTTTCTTATATCGTGTCTTCCATTTACATACTTTAGCCTTACATATTCAGTACATCTTTTGTACTATTGTCCCTTTCTTGGACACTGTGTCATCCATAGGTACAAATAGACAAGGCATCATATCTCTTCAGTAGAGTACCTGTTTCCAGCTGTTGGTAGTTGCACTTTTCTTCTCCGAAGTTGTTGTATAGAGTCGATATGTACTATTGTATATATTTCTAGCCTTTTGGGTACGGCGGGGCCCTGTCTCGACCAGTTGATGTGTGGTAGTACTCTTAGAGGCTTGCAGGCCAGTGTGTAGTGTGTATTAGTGTTGGTTATCCTTGTCGGCCTTCTTTTTAGTTGACAATATTATTGTTATAGCCTTTACGGCCTACGTTATATATATGTACTACTGTTGGGACATTTCTGCTTGAAGGTTGTTGTATATTGTTGTCATGTTATGGTTATTTAGAGGCCTTGTCAGCCCAAGTTTTGTGTTAGAGATTTTAGGTACTATAGTGGTTAGCTCGGACCTTCGGGTGCTGGGTGTCGGCCACATCCCCTAAGGTTGGGGTGTGTCAAACTTGCTATCAGTGCAGGTCTGTCTTAGGGAGTCTGCAAGTCGTGTTTAGTATAGTCTTGTTCATGGGTGTGTTGTGCACCACACTTATAAATAAGAGGCTACAAGGCATTTAGGATCACTTTTTTTCTTGATCAAGATCGTGCGATATAGCTGAGTCGTAAGTGTTCACTCCTAACCTTCATTTTGTTTACAATCTCAGTGATGCCTGCTACTACTAGATGAAAGAAGGCTATGTAGAGGTTAGATGAGGAGGCAGAAGAGAGTGCCACTCAGGTACCACCCACTGATCCGTGTAGGCAAGAGCATCAGGATGAGGCTGTATCTAGAGAATATAGGACTCCACCCCCAGCACCTCCAGAGGGGCATATGAGAGCTGATGTACCCTCAGTTTCTCCTTCCCTGATTGCTCCTGACTAGGACCTAGATATGCGGAGTGTTTTACAATGATTGACATGATTAGTGGCCTCTCAAGCCCAGTGTCAGACCCCTGGCACTTCTAATAGAGTAGTTAGCACGAGAGTTCGGATTTCATCAACCTGAACCCTCTGATATTCATAGGGAAAGATCCAAATGCAGATCCTCAAAGCTTCCTAGACAAGATGCAGCGGATCCACAGAGTTTCCTAGACAAGATGCAGCAGACCTTGCGAGTTATGCATGCCACCGATACTGAGTTGGTCGAGCTTGTCTCTAACCGATTGCGGGATGTTGTTGTGACTTGGTGTGAGACCTGGGATCAGTCTAGGGGTGATACAATATTACATGCAGAAAATAAAAAAAACAACAATAAATTAAAGATAGAGAGGTAGATACAAGAAATAGAATCAAAAGCAACCCAAAGTATATGAAACAATGGACCTCAATTGAAATAACCAACAACAAGCACCTAAACCTATTAGGATGACTTCAAGGGAACCAATGTCTGAAGCAACCAATCCTTTCAAAACAAAGGTTCAATCAATGGCTTTAACAAGCCCTCAATCTTGCCCTGCCGTTTTGGGTCAATCCGAGTACAATCAGGACCCAAAATATTTACCTACTCAAGGCCCTCCATACATACATCAAATTGGTATCAGAGCGAGACAATCCTGTCCCACGATTTGACGCTATGCTTCTCACAAAAAAGAACTACGGAGGATTATGTATGACGTTTTGACCAACCGATTGCAAGCCTTGATAAATGAACTTGCCGAACCTACCAAAACCAAACTTTATCCAAAGTACCAAAGGCATGATAAAGGTCGTACCTTCTTCCTTAACCCCTTGTACAATGAAGAAGAGGATGGTACATCCTTTAATAATCTATTGTATAACCGAAAATGTGAGGATTCTGTTGTGATGAGAATCCATTATCAAGAAATTCTTAGAAGAAAATGCCCCTATCGAGGAAGAGCGTGGAGACTGCGTACACCAATATGTGCCGAATGACCGACTTGAAGCACATGAGACTCAAGGGGATAAACTATTTTACACACGTTGCAAAGTACAAGAAAGAGTATGTAAAATTATTGTTGATGGAAAGAGTTGTGCCAACTTGGCCTTCGAGAAAATGGTGGCCAAACTAAAGTTGCACATTCGCAGCCACTTAAAACCTTATGATCTTCAATGGGTGAACCCGAATGGAAATCTAAGAATCATCAAACATTCTCTTGTTAGCTTCCGGATTGGGAGATACGAAGATAAAGTGTTTTGTGACATCCTCCCCATGGATGCGTGCCATATTTTGTTAGGACGACCATGGAAAATCGACACAAAGGGATAACATGATGAGGGAAGGAATACTTATTCCTTTTAAAAGAATAACAAAAAGATTCGGTTGGTGCCGATGTCCCCTTGTTAAGTAAGGGATATGAGAATCTGGAGTGAAATGAAGCGCAAAATCGAGGATTTATTAGTCGATGCACAAAAGATAGAAAAAGAAGCCAAGAAGGGGAGCCTTCTAAACTCATTAATATGCAAGGACGACCTCGCAATAGACACGGTTAGTGATGCGGTCCCGAAGGGAACTGTGAAGGAATTGGTGAAGGATGCGTGTACGGATGTTATCATGCCACCATTCGCGGGAGATGCTACATGTAACAAGTAAATGAGTTCACCACCTATCCATCAAGTCTATGATTCCTACTTGGAGAAAATGAGTGATGCCATTACGGAAGATAGTATGAAGTTGATGCTCCAACATGTATTAAGTAGTCAATCGGGGGAGCATGAAGAATCCCAACGGGAGCAAATATTCCATACCCGTTGCAAGGTAAATTCAAAAGTATACACTATGATCATAGACGGAGGTAGTACTGCCAATTTGATCTCCAATGGGATACTCGACGAGTTGAAATTGCCAATCTGTATGCATCCTAGAGCTCGCTATCTTCGGGGGGTCAATAAAGGAAATTGGGTCACCATAGCAACTCAAGCCCGTGTCAACTTCCGGATCAATGAATATGTTGATGAATTATGGTGCGACGTCCTTCCGATATATGCGTGCCACATATTGTTGTGGAGGCCATGGCAATTCGACCGAAGGACATTGCATGATGGGGAGAACAACAGAAATTCCTTCAATAAATATGGCAGGGACTTTTGGTTACGACCTCTTTCACCTAGCGAAGTGAGAAAAATGAAATTTTAAAATGCAAGAGTGTGTAAAGCAGAATCCAATACTATCTTGATTGAAGGGCAAAGAGAAGATGAAGAACTAAAGAAGAGGAGACTGTGGAATGTGTTGGTCCCATTACCGGTTGTGATAGCCCAAGTAAGAAGTGACACCTGGTTCGTGAGTGTCTATGATCATAAGATTTTCAAATTTATCTTGAGGCACAAACCAAGAGTGGGTGGATGTTGGAACCGACCTCGTTTTATTTCCAAGGAAATATAAAGAGGAGGTCAAGCGATAGTTCCCAAGGGACAACTTGTCGAGTCCAAGCGGATTGTGAAATCATTTGGGACGTCTTTTGGTCTAGGCTACCTGAGAGATGAAAAGGACAAAGAAGATTGGTCTAAAAGTCCAAAAACTAACCGAGGCCATGGTGTTGATGTTTCTTATCCTCAGGTATTTCGAGTCCACGGACAGATTGATGCTCCTATCACAACCATGGAAGAACTCTTTCAAAAGAAGCAAGGAATGGATGCCGACCTAAATCAAGAACCACAAGCCGCAGATGGTTTTGGTAAGGAAATAAAGGGTGAACATCATAATCATTGGAAATTTGATTCCATGGTTCAATGGGTACAATATTTGAAGGATGGTCCCTTCTGATGGTTAGCAGAACTTCAAGCACGCACTTGCAAGAGACCAAGTTCAAATAAAAGCGTAGATGCGAAGTGGTATGAACAAGAGTCATCCTCGTATGTGATCCCCAAGAATTTGAGAACAAATTCTTCCAAATAAGGAGAGAATGACGTAAATCAAGTCCCATACTCGGCTCCTCAATTCAAGACAAGAAGTAGAGCTCCGATATTGTCCAAGATTAACCATTGACACTTGGCTAAGGACTTGAAAATATATGGGGTATGGAATGGTTTAGGAGACAACACTTGATTGTCTCAAAGAGTGGTATGTGTTGGTCGTGGCTGAGGCCTTGCTTTAAAATGTTGTCTTTAAATTCTTGGTTAAGTATTAGTTACTTAGGACATATTAAAGGGATGTGATAACCCTTAGAGACTCATTAGGACACATTCAATGAAGGTAAGATGACTAAGTCGAGAGAAGCCTCATCACATAGTGACATGGCCAAGCGTGTACACGGAATCAAAAGAGTGAATGTTCCATCTAGAAGTTGAGTTCTTCCAAGTAGATAAACCATGTATGGATTTCATCAATTTAGAACATCAAGATGCGGATTGATGAAGCTGAAAGGTTGAACGATTTACTCCCTTCACAATCGACCAAACATCTCAACACACTCCAAGGAGCTCATTCAAGTTCTAACCAACCCTATATGGAAGCCATCAAAGAAGGTTCTAAAGCTTTGTATGTAGACGTGAAGAACACCTCGTCCGAGTACCTTTCCCACCTAATCAGCTAAGTGTGTAGTCTATGTCTTTATGTTTTCTTTCTAGAAGGTTCCTTGTTCTACTATAAAGGAAGCCCTCAGGATATTGCATTAGACGGTTGTTATTGAAATAAAAACTTGAGTTTAACTCATTTTGGCTAAGTCTTTCAATACGGGATTGAATCTTTTAGTTGGAACCTCCAAGAGGGTCACCTATCTTGTGTCTAAGGTTTTCGATCACACTTTCTTGGTTAGTGTTGAGCCTCGCGGTCAGCAAATCTTAACCTAGTCCTTGTGAAATTGATCACAACACACTTGGACACCACCCGAGCAATTAACTCCTCGTATTACCATCAAAGGACCCATATCGACTGAATTATGACTTAGTTTGTGTCTCGAATTGTTTCCAACAATCTGTGTTCCAGTTACTTGTTTCTCCACATTTATATCTCCCACAATAAACATCTCCACAAAAGTCCATTGTCCGCACATATCCTTTACCCCACGCAAACACCACCCAAACATATGAACGTCCCACTAAAACTCCTTTCTCACACACCCTCACTATCTTGGTGCACTTCTGAACATTAGCTCCACCAAACCCCGAGCATCATCTTGACCCTGTACCCACCCGTGACAACTCCACCAAGTGCCTTGACATGACTCTTCCTACACCCACCCGATATTACCACCCAACACCCCATTGTCGGCCTATTGAGAAACCCCAATCTTCCCCTGCCATTTTAGGTCAACCTGAGTACAATTAGGACCCGAACCCTTTACCTACTCAAAGCCATCCATACATACATCGCTCTGTGGCATGATCTACAATTCGTAGGTCATTCCCTTCAGTTCCTTCAGCTTATGTTATTCCTTGGCTCCATCTGTGGCATAGACTCAACTTGTGGAACCATCTGCAATTTTCAAATGGTGTTCTCTTCACCATTCATTGCCTTGTTGTCTTCCCGTGAAATCATCCACACTCAGAATTCTAGGGATATTGCACTTTGTATGCTCTCGGACGTCCATCTTCATGTGCAACCCTCGTGAAGCTTGAAGTCTATGTCCTTGACTCTCATCGTCAATTGATTTGAGGCAACATGAATTGCATCATTTTCTCCTTCTTGAAAAGGATTCGTCCTCGAATATAAACCTTGCAAAACCATAGGGAAGACAAGCAACAATAAGGTCCTCAAAGGATGAGGGTTAGTATTAGAGTAGACTACTCTACTAACATGCCAAGTATGCACACACCTGTGATATAACCAAGTATCAACCATTATCATGAAGAACAATCTCTCACCTAAAGTAGTAAGAGCTAGGCTATCCCAAAGAACATGAAATGAGGATATCATAGAGGAACCAATGGTTTCAAAATACCAAGTAGACAATATCACATTGGTTCTAATAGACATGATACACAAATGATCCTCAATTGTAAAGTCATACCATCCCAAAGGTAGTACTATGACCAAATCACACAAATTTTAAACATTACCGGGGTCAAAAGGGAATACTACCCACACATTTTGGATAAGAACACAACCATATCCCCATTAAGATCCCCATCAACATAAGATGCACCCTCAACACATACATAAGTGTCATCATAAGCAAATAAGTAATAGAGGAAAATGTCAGTTAATGTGAAATCAAATAGAAAATCTTTAGGGAACACATATAGGCCCTCACACCAATATGAGACCTCACTAGCATTTTCATCAAGGAATGAGTCACAATTTGAGGGGTCAATGGAATTGATCCATGCCTGTATATCATTATCAAATGTTGATGGAGAATCGTACAAAGGCTCAAGCACTAGTTGGATTCCTCAAATAATCAATTTCTGGCTCAACTAGAGATGTTTTCTCCCTCAACATATCAAGACTTCTATCCCCAACACACACATCCCTCATCATATGCAAACAAATAATAAAGAAAGGTGTCACTTAAAAAGACTTCACCTATGGTGTCCTCACATGTAGCATCACTATTAGATTCATGGACAAAATCAAGTACACTACAAGGGTTTGGAACACATAAGAAGAAAGTAGCAATTTGGAAACAAGCATCACCTTCTTTTTCAAAACATTCCCCCACATGAGGTTCTACATGACACAGATCACCACCGCATCCTTGAACCTCATCACTTCACACAAGGGCAAGATCAAGGGACTCATTTTCACATTCATAAAACAAGGGTGGGATGTCACACTCATTCAAATGATCAACTATATCCATATCATCACTAATTTGAGGTTCATTAAGGACATCACAAGACACCTCGACTAGTAGATTAACAAAGCACTCAAATTGATCACCAGAAATATCAACACTAGTTGGTAGAATGTCAAGCTCACAAGGTTCATTAACATAATTTCCACAATTAAAATCAACTAGCATTTGATCATTCCTATCACATTACAATATACTATCAACCAAACCACAAGTACCATCACTAGGTGGACACAAATTGACCTTGCAAGAAGAGTCAACTCAGTTATCAAAAATATTAACTAGTGTATGGATACTCTCAACAATGACATTATCAATACATGGAAAAGAATCATTTCTCACATAAAAACAAGCTACTACTCACACTCACATCACAAACTTGTTCATTTAAATAGTTGGAAGTGTTGAGATTAGCTATTGTACCTTCAAGTTCACACGAAGAATCTTATTTACCTTGACCAACAACTTGTAGGTACTTGACCAAGTGGAAAAGTGGTCGTGGCCTCTATTATTTCTCCCAAGCACGGGAGTTCTTCACGTGAAGACTCCTTTAGAAATTTATTTTTATGAGTACCTACAAAAGCTTCTTCACAATAAGATAAAGAAGTAGATAGGTTAGTTTGATTATATGGCAACTCCCTCACATCACTCCACACATACTCTCATTTTTCCACTCTTAAGTTGCCACTTTTCTCTCCCTTACATCCCTCAATCTTTTGTCTCTCAAGTTAATTAGACCTTTTGGTTCCACATGAAGTTTTTTCTTTTCAAAGAAGGGCAAGGGAACGATAGTCTCCCCTTCTTGTGGAAGGCCTTGAAAGGTCTCACAAGGAGTATTTTACTTCCCCTCATTTGGCTTCTTCTTTTGGGACTTTTCTTTGGTCTTATACCCCTTTTCATGTGGCTCGGGATAATGGTATCTCAAACACCTCTTCATTGCATCCCAAGTATCAATTGGACTCTCCATCAGCTTCTTTCTTGTGATATAGTCCAACCAATAATCGACGAGCCTCATTTCAAAGGTCTTAAGAGCCAAATCCAACTTATTTCCTTGTGAATAGTTGTGGCTAGCAAAGATGCTATCCATCATGAATTCCCATTTGTCGTATTCTTCATCCCTAGATGCGATACACAAGGTAGACCATTTCACATTGGGCTCTCTAACTCTCACACTTTGAAGTATCTTAGGAGGTACATGTGGAAATATAAGGTTTCCCCTTTTGTCCATGACATATCTATGCCAATCACGCTCATAAGCAACCCCATGATTTTCGAACCAAGAATATCCCAAACACAAGTCCCATGCTCCCATATAAAGTACTATATATCACACTTCCTCTTGATAGCTCCTATAAGCGAAGTATACGTTTACCATATCGATCAAATATCTCCTTTTGACATTATAAGGGTCTTCTCTCCAAGTCTAATGTAATCCTAGCTGGCGTGCGTCTTGAGTAGAAATATAGCAACCACGATTGTGGTCATTTATTTTAAGGGAACTCCCCAATCATTATTTACTTTCACCAACATTGAATGGACTCTTCCGTTAAGATCTATTCTCGTGTTGCCCTTCGGTTGATCTCTTATGACAACACATTGAGGATGGTTGGTGAGGTATGGTCTCATGCATCCATAAAAAGATCGTTTAATGGTACAACTTGAGGACGGGCAAGTAAAACCAGCACCGGAAAATATAGCATGGATATAAGTTAGCTTCTCTTGACCTTGAGATTCACCTTCGTCATAAGAACTTGACACTTCACTATCATCATACTCAAGGCCAATACCTTTATCACTTCATTCATCACAAGAAGAGTAAGGGTTGTACATTGACATACATTCAAGGTCATGATAGTCATCATAAGGCTCTTCCGAGTCATTAGCCTCTACATAGGATCCATGAGTACTCCTTTCCTAATGTTCTTTATTTTAATGACCATAATCATATTTACAACCCTCATTAGAAGCACTGCATTTTTTATTTTAGCCATAGTTCTCATCATTATCAAAGTCACCATCACATGAATGGTAATCCATGGGTACCTATTTAAAACAATCAACAAAACAAGCAAACACGTTAAGTTAGTGAAAATAAATCTCACAATCACTCAATTTTGTGCTCATTTGATTGCCACACAAGTTGCCTTGGCTGATGATTGTAGCTTGTTTAATTCGATTAGTCACAAGGGATTTAGTTGCTACTGTTAGCTGGAATAGATTATTGTTCGACTCGATGAAGGAACGATTTGACTCAAACTAACAGACTTGAATCAAGAAATTAAATACGAAGTAAAATGAGAAAATAATGAAATGAAATAGCATGAAAGGAAAGTACGGACATAAGAACTAATTAACTACTAAGGACAATTACTTGAAGTAATTATCTAAGAAAAAGATTAAAATTACCTATAGAAACATAGAAGCGAAAATGGAATGAACGGGGATTGAAGAACGAAGATGTCGCAAGTTGAAAGGATAAAACGCATTTGGCAAATGAGACTTATGACCAATTTTTTTATTTCAGTCACGATATGCAGTAGAAATGTGATTCGCAAAACACACCTGCGATGTACGATTTATAAATCACATGTATCACTTGTGAATTACTCTACGTCGCAAACCGTGCAAATCTTCTTCAGTTCTCTGTAACGTCTTGTGTTTCAACTGTGATTCGTAGGAAATGTCTGTGACACAACCTGCGATTCGCAGGAAATGTCTGTGACACAACCTATGATTCGCAGGTTGTGCTTTCACTATAGAACTTTGTGACGTCAAATATTTTTAGGGATCCGTTCTTTGGGTTGTTTTATGATTTTTCCAATGACTTGGGCCCATTTTTTTAAAAGATATTTTACTTCTTTTGGCCCAAAAACACCTTTCACCTAGAAAATTAGGTTCTGGAAGATCAAATAGTACCTTTTTGCTTCTTCTTCCTCGAGAACTTTTTGAAGATCTTCAAGAACACTTGAAGATTAAAAATATTTTAGACTTCCAATCCTTCTTCAAATAGTCCCAAATTTTAGATCCCAAATCTTCTTTAATAGGAAAACAAAGCCCACTAACTTTTAAGCTTCAATTCCTCTTTCTTCTCAAGACCCACACCTCAAGCTCTTTAAGTTCTTCAATGGCCAACAATGGTAGATGACTCAATATTGACTCAAAAGACCTGAAACTTGAGATTTAGACTCTTCTAATACTAGGGAACAAGAATCTGGTGCTAGAATCAACATGAAAACAACTAATTATGTATTTTTGAATCTTGGATAGATGAACAACTATAATGGTGGAACGATATAAAGAAGAATATTGCAGAATTTGTCACTTAGTGTCTAAATTGCCAATAATTTAAGGTTGAGCATTAGAAACCTAGGGGATTGCTTAAGAATATTGAGATTCCGACATAGAAATAGGAGGCAATTAACATGGATTTTCATTACGGGGTTATTTAATTCTCGTAAAAAGTTCGATATCATTTGGGTTATCGTGGATAAACTTACAAAGTCAGATCATTTTCTGCTCATCAAATTTACCTACTCAGATGTGGATTATGCCACGCTATATATCAAGGAGATAGTTCAATTTCATGGAGTCCCAGTTTCTATTATATTTGATAGAGGTATCCAATTCATAGCTAACTTCTGGAGGTCCTTTCAAAAAGGCGTGGGTACTCAAATTAGCCTTACTACAACTTTCTATTCGCTGACCCACGGACATGACGAGCGTAGATTGTTGTGGGAGATTGGGTATTCTTAAAGGTATCGCCTATGAAAGGATGATGAGGTTCGGCAAGAAGGGCAAGTTTAGCCCAGGTACGTCGGGTCATATCAAATTATTCAGAGAATCGACCAAGTAGCTTATAAGCTTGAGTTTCCCCCAGAGTTACAAACAGCCCATCCAGTATTTCATGTATCTATGCTTCACAAATGATATGTGATCCATGTCGTATCACCCCCATTGAGGATGTTCATGTCATAAAAGACCTATCATATAAGGAAGTTCATATTGCCATCCTAGATCGTCAAGTCCATAAATTGCGAACTAAAGAAGTGGCTTCAGTAAAGGTACTTTGGAGAAATAACAACGTGGAGGAAATGACATGGGAAGACAAGGAGGATATGAAGTCCATATATCCTCACTTGTTTTAGACTTCAGATTTATATTGATACTCATGCGATATGATTTTTTTATTCCTATCCTACATATCGAACTTAACTCATATGTCACACTTAGGTGATATTGTTGAGACAAATGTAGCAGGTACAACTCATATTTCAGCAGACGACAGTTGAGGTGAGTTATGGTTAACCCTTTTTTATTAATGCATAAATAGATGATCGTGTGGGGCTGATTTGATATTATTATATTATTTTGTTTCTCTGTGTGGTGTTGGATATGTGTTTGGCCTTCTTGATAGGTTTTGGATAGCCCTGTTTATAGATGAAACTTTACTTATATTTTTAGAAATCTGAGAGTTAAAATATTATCCAACATTTGAGGATGAATGTTCTTAAGGGGGAAGGATGTTACGTCTCATAGTTTCACATGCGAATGAGAGTGTAGCTGACCAACTTGAGTCCCGAGGATGTGAGATTATATTGAGTGTCTCGTATGATATATAAGGATGTTATGTAAGAATTACAGAAGGTTGGAAGTCAATAGGATCAAAGGAAACTCAACATGACGAAGATTGAGAGATATGCTAAGCGTTTGACATCGCAGATGCCATTCCACCTCATGGATCATGCCGCAGTCAAAGGCCATCGTTCCACCACCTCACTACAACTATATGTGGTGGCATATACAGACGCACATGGGCATATACCACATAACCAACTGCATATGTGAGGCGGTGGTGATGGCCAATTTAAGCCAACTTTGAGTGCAGCCTCTTGTCATATCATTTATGACCTTTTGAGCTCCTAAACCTTTCCAACACTCTCTAAAGATTTCACCATGATTGAAGAATATCTCCATGTATGGGTAAGGTGATTCCTCCTTTAATAGATTAAGTACACCTTGAAAATCTTCTCTTGTTGGCTTAGCAAGTTGAGAATTCATTTGAGATTGAGCTAGAGCTTATTGTGGGGGACTACTTGGCTGGTTGAGGTAAGGAATCCACTACCCTTATGTGTTATTTAGTTCCTCCTAGCTTATCTTGATTCATTAGTGCAGGTAACTTGTAAGTTGTAGAAGTATTGTAAGCATGATCTTGAAGAATCAATTCTCATAGCATGAATTTATGCTACCTTGTTTGTTTGGGTTGTTGTGTTACACCTCATAGTTTTATATCATGTCATTTATAAATATCAGTGTTTACATGAAGGTATAGGTGTTCCATTTCATATTTTCTTTCGATATAGGTGTGACCAAGTTGAGATCGACAAATGCACTTAAATGCGAGAAGCAGAATTTTGGGCAAATAAAAATGAGCTACTTGCTTACCCAAAACGAGATGCTTTCTTAACCATCCTACTTTCTTGAGCTACATAACACATGTCATAATTATTAAATGAGGACTAGACATGTGTATAATTGGAATAAACATCAGCAAGTAACACTCTTATTAAGCAAGTAGGTTCATCACCTACTTGCTTAATGAAAAGGCCACAATTAAGTCTCTAAAACGCAAGGGTGAGGTAGCCAAAAGATATCCCTTATAGGGGCTGATTAAGATCATTATCAGCATAATTATTCAGTTCATAAGACATAGGAGAAGCCACGAAATGCTCTCTATAAACCCAAAGCGATTTCAAGGGTTACAAGGGATTCTAGTGCCGAAAAAAATAAAACTCTTGCTAGTTTCTCTTCCTCTTTCTTATAGTTGTGTCGGAGGTTATTTCCAGGTGAAGAGAGCCTAAGTTTTTCTGGTTCTAATCCGTTAAATGTGATTTTATGCTTCTCCTTCCCTTGTCTAAGCTTCTACGAGTTGTAGCTCGATTGTAAAGACTAAAACTTGTAAGTTTGAAAAGAGTTAACATGTTGATTGTTGTTAAGCCACTGATGGAGTTGTTGTGACCGTATTTAAAGTTGAATTAATGGATGGCTCACATGATAAGGGGCTTAATTATGTACGTTTGGTTGTATTTCTTGATTTGAAAGAAAAGACAAGTCGGAGAGGAGTTTTTAGTAATCTGAAAAATCTATTTCCAAGTGAAGAGAGCCTAAGTTTTTGTTGGTTCTAATCCGTTAAATGTGATTTTATGCTTCTCCTTCACTTGTCTAAGCTTCTACGAGTTGTAGCTCGATTGTAAAGACAAAAACTTGTAAGTTTGAAAAGAGTTAACATGCTGATTGTTTTTAAGCCACTGATGGGTTGTTGTGACCGTATTTTAAGTTGAATTAATGGATGGCTTACATGATAAGGGGCTTAATTATGTACGTCTGGTTATATTGCCTGATTTGAAAGAAAATACAAGTCGGAAAAGTGTTTTTAGTAATATGAAAAAAATGTTTCCAGGTGAAGAGAGCCTAAGTTTTTGCTGGTTCTAATCCGTTAAATGTGATTTTATGCTTCTCCTTCCCTTGTCTAAGCTTCTACGAGTTGTAGCTCGATTGTAAAGACTAAAACTTGTAAGTTTGAAAAGAGTTAACATGATGATTGTTGTTAAGCCACTGATGGGTTGTTGTGACCGTATTTTAAGTTGAATTAATGGCTGGCATACACGATAATGGGATTAATTATGTACGTCTGGTTATATTGCCTGATTTGAAAGAAAAGACAAGTCGGAAAGGTGTTTTTAGTAATCTGAAAAATTTGTTTCCAGGTGAAAAGAGCCTAAGTTTTTGCTGGTTCTAATCCGTTAAAATTGATTTTATGCTTCTCCTTCCCTTATCTAAGCTTCTACGAGTTGTAGCTCGATTGTAAAGACTAACACTTGTAAGTTTGAAAAGAGTTAACATGCTGATTATTTTTAAGCCACTGATGGGTTGTTGTGACCGTATTTTAAGTATAATTAATGGCTGGCATACATGATAATGGGATTAATTATGTACGTCTAGTTATATTGCCTGATTTGAAAGAAAATACAAGTCGGAAAAGTGTTTTTAGTAATATGAAAAATATGTTTCCAGGTGAAGAGAGCCTATGTTTTTGCTGGTTCTAATCCGTAAAATGTGATTTTATGCTTCTCCTTCCCTTGTCTAAGCTTCTACGAGGTGTATCTCGATTGTAAAGATTAAAACTTGTAAGTTTGAAAAGAGTTAACATGCTGATTATTGTTAAGCCACTGATAGGTTGTTGTGACCGTATTTTAAATTGAATTAATGGATGGCTTACATGATAAGGGGCTTAATTATGTACGTTTGGTTGTATTGCTTGATTTGAAAGAAAAGACAAGTCAGAAAGGTGTTTTTAGTAATCTGAAAAATCTGTTTCCAAGTGAAGAGAGCCAATGTTTTTGCTGGTTCTAATCCGTAAAATGTGATTTTATGCTTCTCCTTCCCTTGTCTAAGCTTCTACGAGGTGTATCTCGATTGTAAAGATTAAAACTTGTAAGTTTGAAAAGAGTTAACATGCTGATTATTGTTAAGCCACTGATAGGTTGTTGTGACCGTATTTTAAATTGAATTAATGGATGGCTTACATGATAAGGGGCTTAATTATGTACGTTTGGTTGTATTGCTTGATTTGAAAGAAAAGACAAGTCGGAAAGGTGTTTTTAGTAATCTGAAAAATCTGTTTCCAAGTGAAGAGAGCCTAAGTTTTTGCTGGTTCTAATCTGTTAAATGTGATTTTTTGCTTCTCCTTCCCTTGACTAAGCTTCTACGAGTTGTAGCTCGATTGTAAATACAAAAACTTGTAAGTTTGAAAAGAGTTAACATGCTGATTGTTTTTAAGCCACTGATGGGTTGTTGTGACTGTATTTTAAGTTGAATTAATGGCTGGCATACATGATAATGGGATTAATTATGTACGTCTGGTTATATTGCCTGATTTGAAAGAAAATACAAGTCGGAAAAGTGTTTTTAGTAATATGAAAAATATGTTTCCAGGTGAAGAGAGCCTCAGTTTTTGCTATTTCTAATCCGTTAAATGTGATTTTATGCTTCTCCTTCTCTTGTCTAAGCTTCTACGAGTTGTAGCTCGATTGTAAAGACAAAAACTTGTAACTTTGAAAAGAGTTAACATGCTGATTGTTTTTAAGCCACTGATGGGTTGTTGTGACCGTATTTTAAGTTGAATTAATGGCTGGCTTACATGATAAGGGGCTTAATTATTTACGTTTGGTTGTATTGCTTGATTTGAAAGAAAATACAAGTCGGAAAAGTGTTTTTAGTAATATGAAAAAAATGTTTCCAGGTGAAGAGAGCCTAAGTTTTTGCTGGTTCTAATCCGTTAAATGTGATTTTATGCTTCTCCTTCCCTTGTCTAAGCTTCTACGAGTTGTAGCTCGATTGTAAAGACTAAAACTTGTAAGTTTGAAAAGAGTTAACATGCTGATTGTTTTTAAGCCACTGATGGGTTGTTGTGACCGTATTTTAAGTATAATTAATGGCTGGCATACATGATAATGGGATTAATTATGTAAGTCTGGTTATATTGCCTGATTTGAAAGAAAATACAAGTCGGAAAAGTGTTTTTAGTGATATGAAAAAAATGTTTCCAGGTGAAGAGAGCCTAAGTTTTTGCTGGTTCTAATCCGTTAAATGTGATTTTATGCTTCTCCTTCCCTTGTCTAAGCTTGTACGAGTTGTATCTCTATTATAAAGACTAAAACTTGTAAGTTTGAAAAGAGTTAACATGCTGATTGTTGTTAAACCACTGATGGGTTGTTGTGATCGTATTTTAAGTTGAATTAATGGATGGCTTACATAATAAGGGGCTTAATTATTTACGTTTGGTTGTATTGCTTGATTTGAAATAAAAGACAAGTCGGAAAGGTATTTTTAGTAATATGAAAAAAATGTTTCCAGGTGAAGAGAGCCTAAGTTTTTGCTGGTTCTAATCTGTTAAATGTGATTTTATGCTTCTCCTTCCCTTGTCTAAGCTTCTACGAGTTGTAGCTCGATTGTAAAGACAAAAACTTGTAAGTTTGAAAAGTGTTAACATGATGATAGTTGTTATGCCACTGATGGGTTGTTGTGACCGTATTTTAATTTGAATTAATGTCTGGCTTACATGATAAGGGGCTTAATTATGTACATTTGGTTGTATTGCTTGATTTGAAAGAAAAGACAAGTCGGAAAGGTGTTTTTAGTAATCTGAAAAATTTGTTTCAATGTGAAGAGAGCCTAAGTTTTTGCTGGTTCTAATCTGTTAAATGTGATTTTATGCTTCTCCTTCCATTGTCTAAGCTTCTACGAGTTGTAGCTCGATTGTAAAGACAAAAACTTGTAAGTTTGAAAAGAGTTAACATGATGATTTATTGTTAAGCCACTGATGGGTTGTTGTGACCGTATTTTAAGTATAATTAATGGCTGGCATACATGATAATGGGATTAATTATGTACGTCTGGTTATATTGCCTGATTTGAAAGAAAATACATGTCGAAAAAGTGTTTTTAGTAATATGAAAAAAATGTTTCCAGGTGAAGAGAGCCTAAGTTTTTGCTGGTTCTAATCCGTTAAATGTGATTTTATGCTTCTCCTTCCCTTGTCTAAGCTTCTACGAGTTGTAACTCGATTGTAAAGACTAAAACTTGTAAGTTTGAAAAGAGTTAACATGCTGATTATTTTTAAGCCACTGATGGGTTGTTGTGACCGTATTTTAAATTGAATTAATGGCTGGGTTACATGATAAGGGGCTTAATTATTTACGTTTGGTTGTATTGCTTGATTTGAAATAAAAGACAAGTCGGAAAGGTGTTTTTAGTAATCTAAAAAATTTGTTTCCAGGTGAAGAGAGCCTAAGTTTTTTATGGTTCTAATCCGTTAAATGTGATTTTATGCGTCTCCTTCCCTTGTCTAAGCTTCTACGAGTTGTAGCTCGATTGTAAAGACTAAAACTTGTAAGTTTGAAAAGAGTTAACATGCTGATTATTTTTAAGCCACTGATGGGTTGTTGTGACCGTATTTTAAGTTGAATTAATGGCTGGCTTACATGATAAGGGGCTTAATTATGTACGTCTGGTTATATTGCCTGATTTGAAAGAAAATACAAGTCGAAAAAGTGTTTTTAGTAATATGAAAAAAATATTTCCAGGTGAAGAGAGCCTAAGTTTTTGCTGGTTCTAATCCGTTAAATGTGATTTTATGCTTCTCCTACCCTTGTTTAAGCTTCTACGAGTTGTAGCTCGATTGTAAAGACTAAAACTTGTAAGTTTGAAAATAGTTAACATGATGATTATTGTTAAGCCACTGATGGGTTGTTGTGACCGTATTTTAAGTTGAATTAATGGCTGGCTTACATGATAAGGGGCTTAATTATGTACGTTTGGTTGTATTGCTTGATTTGAAAGAAAATTCAAGTCGGGAAAGTGTTTTTAGTAATATGAAAAAAATGTTTCCAGGTGAAGAGAGCCTAAGTTTTTGCTGGTTCTAATCTGTTAAATGTGATTTTATGCTTCTCCTTCCCTTGTCTAAGCTTCTACGAGTTGTAGCTCGATTGTAAAGACAAAAACTTGTAAGTTTGAAAAGAGTTAACATGCTGATTGTTTTTAAGCCACTGATGGGTTGTTGTGACCGTATTTTAAGTTGAATTAATGGCTGGCTTACATGATAATGGGCTTAATTATTTACGTTTGGTTGTATTGCTTGATTTGAAATAAAAGACAAGTCGAAAAGGAGTTTTTAGTAATCTAAAAAATTTGTTTCCAGGTGAAGAGAGCCTAAGTTTTTGCTTTTTCTAATCCATTAAATGTGATTTTATGCTTCTCCTTCTCTTGTGTAAGCTTCTACGAGTTGTAGCTCGATTGTAAAGACTAAAACTTGTAAGTTTGAAAAGATTTAACATGATGATTGTTGTTAAGCCACTGATGGGTTGTTGTGACCGTATTTTAAGTTGAATTAATGGCTGGCTCACATGATAAGGGGCTTAATCATGTACGTTTGGTTATATTGCTTGATTTGAAAGAAAATACAAGTCGGAAAAGTGTTTTTAGTAATATGAAAAGTATGTTTCCAGGTGAAGAGAGCCTATGTTTTTGCTGGTTCTAATCCGTTAAATATGATTTTATGCTTCTCCTTCCCTTGTCTAAGCTTCTACGAAGTTGTAGCTCGATTGTAAAGACTAAAACTTGTAAGTTTGAAAAGTGTTAACATGCTGATTGTTGTTAAACCACTGATGGGTTGTTGTGACCGTATTTTAAGTATAAATAATGGCTGGCATACACGATAAGGGGCTTAATTATGTACGTTTGGTTGTATTGCTTGATTTGAAAGAAAATACAACTCGGAAAAGTGTTTTTAATAATATGAAAAAAATGTTTCCAGGTGAAGAGAGCCTAAGTTTTTGCTGGTTCTAATCCGTTAAATGTGAATTTATGCTTCTCCTTCCCTAGTCTAAGCTTCTACGAGTTGTATCTCGATTGTAAAGACTAAAACTTGTAAGTTTGAAAAGAGTTAACATGCTGATTGTTGTTAAGCCACTGATGGGTTGTTGTGACCGTATTTTAAATTGAATTAATGGATGTCTTACATGATAAGGGGCTTAATTATGTACGTTTGGTTGTATTGCTTGATTTGAAAGAAAAGACAAGTCGGAAAGGTGTTTTTAGTAATCTGAAAAATCTGTTTTCAAGTGAAGAGAGCCTAAGTTTTTGCTGGTTCTAATCCGTTAAATGTGATTTTATGCTTCTCCTTCCCTTGTCTAAGCTTCTACGAGTTGTAGCTCGATTGTAAAGACAAAAACTTGTAAGTTTGCAAAGAGTTAACATGCTGATTGTTTTTAAGCCACTGATGAGTTGTTGTGACCGTATTTTAAGTTGAATTAATGGATGGCTTACATGATAAGGGGCTTAATTATGTACGTTTGGTTGTATTGCTTGATTTGAAAGAAAAGACAAGTCGGAAAGGTGTTTTTAGTAATCTGAAAAATCTGTTTCCAAGTGAAGAGAGCCTAAGTTTTTGCTGGTTCTAATCTGTTAAATGTGATTTTATGCTTCTCCTTCCCTTGTCTAAGCTTCTACGAGTTGTAGCTCGATTGTAAAGACAAAAACTTGTAACTTTGAAAAGAGTTAACATGCTGATTGTTTTTAAGCCACTGATGGGTTGTTGTGACCGTATTTTAAGTTGAATTAATGGCTGGCTTACATGATAAGGGGCTTAATTATTTACGTTTGGTTGTATTGCTTGATTTGAAATAAAAGACAAGTCGGAAAGGTGCTTTTAGTAATCTAAAAAATTTGTTTCCAGGTGAAGAGAGCCTAAGTTTTTGCTTTTTCTAATCCGTTAAATGTGATTTTATGCTTCTCCTTCTCTTGTCTAAGCTTCTACGAGTTGTAGCTCGATTGTAAAGACTAAAACTTGTAAGTTTGAAAAGAGTTAACATGATGATTGTTGTTAAGCCATTGATGGGTTGTTGTGACCGTATTTTAAGTTGAATTAATGGCTGGCTCACATGATAAGGGGCTTAATCATGTACGTTTGGTTATATTGCTTGATTTGAAAGAAAATACAAGTCGGAAAAGTGTTTTTAGTAATATGAAAAGTATGTTTCCAGGTGAAGAGAGCCTATGTTTTTGCTGGTTCTAATCCGTTAAATGTGATTTTATGCTTCTCCTTCCCTTGTCTAAGCTTCTACGAGTTGTAACTCGATTGTAAAGACTAAAACTTGTAAGTTTGAAAAGAGTTAACATGCTGATTGTTGTTAAACCACTGATGGGTTGTTGTGACCGTATTTCAAGTATAATTAATGGCTGGCATACATGATAATGGGATTAATTATGTAAGTCTGGTTATATTGCCTGATTTGAAAGAAAATACAAGTCGGAAAAGTGTTTTTAGTGATATGAAAAAAATGTTTCCAGGTGAAGAGAGCCTAAGTTTTTGCTGGTTCTAATCCGTTAAATGTGATTTTATGCTTCTCCTTCCCTTGTCTAAGCTTGTACGAGTTGTATCTCTATTGTAAAGACTAAAACTTGTAAGTTTGAAAAGAGTTAACATGCTGATTGTTGTTAAGCCACTGATGGGTTGTTGTGATCGTATTTTAAGTTGAATTAATGGATGGCTCACATGATAAGGGGCTTAATTATGTATGTTTGGTTGTATTGCTTGATTTGAAAGAAAAGACAAGTCGAAAAGGAGTTTTTATTTATCTGAAAAATCTGTTTCCAAGTGAAGGGAGCCTAAGTTTTTGCTGGTTCTAATCCGTTAAATGTGGTTTTATGCTTCTCCTTCTCTTATCTAAGCTTCTACGAGTTGTAGCTCGATTGTAAAGACAAAAACTTGTAACTTTGAAAAGAGTTAACATGCTGATTGTTTTTAAGCCACTGATGGGTTGTTGTGACCGTATTTTAAGTTGAATTAATGGCTGGCTTACATGATAAGGGGCTTAATTATGTACGTCTGGTTATATTGCCTGATTTGAAAGAAAATACAACTCGGAAAAGAGTTTTTAATAATATGAAAAAAATGTTTCCAGGTGAAGAGAGCCTAAGTTTTTGCTGGTTCTAATCCGTTAAATGTGATTTTATGCTTCTCCTTCCCTAGTCTAAGCTTCTACGAGGTGTATCTCGATTGTAAAGATTAAAACTTGTAAGTTTGAAAAGAGTTAACATGCTGATTATTGTTAAGCCACTGATGGGTTGTTGTGACCGTATTTTAAATTGAATTAATGGATGGCTTACATGATAAGGGGCTTAATTATGTACGTTTGGTTGTATTGCTTGATTTGAAAGAAAAGACAAGTCGGAAAGGTGTTTTTAGTAATCTGAAAAATCTGTTTCCAAGTGAAGAGAGCCTAAGTTTTTGCTGGTTCTAATCTGTTAAATGTGGTTTTATGCTTCTCCTTCCCTTGTCTAAGCTTCTACGAGTTGTAGCTCGATTGTAAAGACAAAAACTTGTAAGTTTGAAAAGAGTTAACATGCTGATTGTTTTTAAGCCACTGATGGGTTGTTGTGACCGTATTTTAAGTTGAATTAATGGTTGGCTTACATGATAAGGGGCTTAATTATGTACGTCTGGTTATATTTCCTGATTTGAAAGAAAATACAACTCGGAAAAGTGTTTTTAGTAATATGAAAAAAATGTTTCCAGGTGAAGAGAGCCTAAGTTTTTGCTTGTTCTAATCCGTTAAATGTGATTTTATGCTTCTCCTTCCCTAGTCTAAGCTTCTACGAGGTGTATCTCGATTGTAAAGATTAAAACTTGTAAGTTTGAAAAGAGTTAACATGTTGATTGTTGTTAAGCCACTGATGGGTTGTTGTGACCGTATTTTAAATTGAATTAATGGATGGCTTACATGATAAGGGGCTTAATTAAGTACGTTTGGTTATATTGCCTGATTTGAAAGAAAATACAAGTCGGAAAAGTGTTTTTAGTAATATGAAAAAAATGTTTCCAGGTGAAGAGAGCCTAAGTTTTTGCTGGTTCTAATCCGTTAAATGTGATTTTATGCTTCTCCTTCCCTTGTCTAAGCTTCTACGAGGTGTATCTCGATTGTAAAGATTAAAACTTGTAAGTTTGAAAAGAGTTAACATGCTGATTATTGTTAAGCCACTGATGGGTTGTTGTGACCGTATTTTAAATTGAATTAATGGATGGCTTACATGATAAGGGGCTTAATTATGTACGTTTGGTTGTATTGCTTGATTTGAAAGAAAAGACAAGTCGGAAAGGTGTTTTTAGTAATCTGAAAAATCTGTTTCCAAGTGAAGAGAGCCTAAGTTTTTGCTGGTTCTAATCTGTTAAATGTGATTTTATGCTTCTCCTTCCCTTGTCTAAGCTTCTACGAGTTGTAGCTCAATTGTAAAGACAAAAACTTGTAAGTTTGAAAAGAGTTAACATGCTGATTGTTTTTAAGCCACTGATGGGTTGATGTGACTGTATTTTAAGTTGAATTAGTGGCTGGCTTACATGATAAGGGGCTTAATTATTTACGTTTGGTTGTATTGCTTGATTTGAAATAAAAGACAAGTCGGAAAGGAGCTTTTAGTAATCTAAAAAATTTGTTTCCAGGTGAAGAGAGCCTAAGTTTTTGCTTTTTCTAATCCGTTAAATGTGATTTTATGCTTCTCCTTCTCTTGTCTAAGCTTCTACGAGTTGTAGCTCGATTGTAAAGACTAAAACTTGTAAGTTTGAAAAGAGTTAACATGATGATTGTTGTTAAGCCATTGATGGGTTGTTGTGACCGTATTTTAAGTTGAATTAACGGCTGGCTCACATGATAAGGGGCTTAATCATGTACGTTTGGTTGTATTGCTTGATTTGAAAGAAAATACAAGTTGGAAAAGTGTTTTTAGTAATATGAAAAAAATGTTTCCAGGTAAAGAGAGCCTAAGTTTTTGCTGGTTCTAATCCGTTAAATGTGATTTTATGCTTCTCCTTCCCTTGTCTAAGCTTGTACGAGTTGTTTCTCGATTGTAAAGACTAAAACTTGTAAGTTTGAAAAGAGTTAACATGCTGATTGTTGTTAAACCACTGATGGGTTGTTGTGACCGTATTTTAAGTATAATTAATGGCTGGCATACATGATAATGGGATTAATTATGTACGTCTGGTTATATTGCCTGATTTGAAAGAAAATACAAGTCGGAAAAGTGTTTTTAGTAATATGAAAAATATGTTTCCAGGTGAAGAGAGCCTCAGTTTTTGCTGGTTCTAATCCGTTAAATGTGATTTTATGCTTCTCCTTCTCTTGTCTAAGCTTCTACGAGTTGTAGCTCGATTGTAAAGACAAAAACTTGTAACTTTGAAAAGAGTTAACATGCTGATTGTTTTTAAGCCACTGATGGGTTGTTGTGACCGTATTTTAAGTTGAATTAATGGATGGCTTACATGATAAGGGGCTTAATTATGTACGTTTGGTTGTATTGCTTGATTTGAAAGAAAATACAAGTCGGAAAAGTGTTTTTAGTAATATGAAAAGTATGTTTCCAGGTGAAGAGAGCCTATGTTTTTGCTGGTTCTAATCCGTTAAATATGATTTTATGCTTCTCCTTCCCTTGTCTAAGCTTCTACGAAGTTGTAGCTCGATTGTAAAGACTAAAACTTGTAAGTTTGAAAAGTGTTAACATGCTGATTGTTGTTAAACCACTGATGGGTTGTTGTGACCGTATTTTAAGTATAAATAATGGCTGGCATACACGATAATGGGATTAATTATGTACGTCTGGTTATATTGCCTGATTTGAAGGAAAATACAACTCGGAAAAGTGTTTTTAATAATATGAAAAAAATGTTTTCAGGTGAAGAGAGCCTAAGTTTTTGCTGGTTCTAATCCGTTAAATGTGAATTTATGCTTCTCCTTCCCTAGTCAAAGCTTCTACGAGTTGTATCTCGATTGTAAAGACTAAAACTTGTAAGTTTGAAAAGAGTTAACATGCTGATTGTTTTTAAGCCACTGATGGGTTGTTGTGACCGTATTTTAAATTGAATTAATGGATGGCTTACATGATAAGGGGCTTAATTATGTACGTTTGGTTGTATTGCTTGATTTGAAAGAAAAGACAAGTCGAAAAGGTGTTTTTAGTAATTTAAAAAATCTGTTTCCAAGTGAAGAGAGCCTAAGTTTTTGCTGGTTCTAATCCATTAAATGTGATTTTATGCTTCTCCTTCCCTTGTCTAAGCTTCTACGAGTTGTACCTCGATTGCAAAGACTAAAACTTGTAAGTTTGAAAAGAGTTAACATGCTGATTGTTGTTAAACCACTGATGGGTTGTTGTGACCGTATTTTAAGTATAAATAATGGCTGGCATACACGATAATGGGATTAATTATGTACGTCTGGTTATATTGCCTGATTTGAAAGAAAATACAACTCGGAAAAGTGTTTTTAATAATATGAAAAAAATGTTTCCAGGTGAAGAGAGCCTAAGTTTTTGCTGGTTCTAATACGTTAAATGTGAATTTATGCTTCTCCTTCCCTAGTCTAAGATTCTACGAGTTGTATCTCGATTGTAAAGACTAAAACTTGTAAGTTTGAAAAGAGTTAACATGCTGATTGTTGTTAAGCCACTGATGGGTTGTTGTGACCGTATTTTAAATTGAATTAATGGATGACTTACATGATAAGGGGCTTAATTATGTACGTTTGGTTGTATTGCTTGATTTGAAAGAAAAGACAAGTCGGAAAGGTGTTTTTTGTAATATGAAAAATCTCTTTCCAAGTGAAGAGAGCCTAAGTTTTTGCTGGTTCTAATCTGTTAAATGTGATTTTATGCTTCTCCTTCCCTTGTATAAGCTTCTACGAGTTGTAGCCCGATTGTAAAGACAAAAACTTGTAAGTTTGAAAAGAGTTAACATGCTGATTGGTTTTAAGCCACTGATGGGTTGTTGTGACTGTATTTTAAGTTGAATTAATGGCTGGCTTACATGATAAGGGGCTTAATTATTTACGTTTGGTTGTATTGCTTGATTTGAAAGAAAAGACAAGTCGGAAAAGTGTTTTCAGTAATCTGAAAAATCTGTTTCCAGGTGAAGAGAGCCTAAGTTTTTGCTGGTTCTAATCAGTTAAATGTGATTTTATGCTTCTCCTTCCCTTGTCTAAGCTTCTACGACTTGTAGCTCGATTGTAAAGACTAAAACTTGTAAGTTTGAAAAGAGTTAACATGATGATTGTTGTTAAGCCACTGATGGGTTGTTGTGACCGTATTTTAAGTTGAATTAATGGCTGGCTTACATGATAAAGGGCTTAATTATGTACGTTTGGTTGTATTGCTTGATTTGAAAGAAAAGACAAGTCGGAAAGGTGTTTTTAGTAATCTAAAAAATTTATTTCCAGGTGAAGAGAGCCTATGTTATTGCTGGTTCTAATCCGTTAAATGTGATTTTATGCTTCTCCTTCCCTTGTCTAAGCTTCTACGAGGTGTAGCTCGATTGTAAAGACTAAAACTTGTAACTTTGAAAAGAGTTAACATGCTGATTGTTGTTAAACCACTGATGGGTTGTTGTGACCGTATTTTAAGTATAATTAATGGCTGGAATATACATGATAGTGGGCTTAATTATGTACGTCTGGTTATACTGCCTGATTTGAAAGAAAAGACAAGTCAGAAAGGTGTTTTTAGTAATCTAAAAAATCTGTTTCCAAGTGAAGAGAGCCTAAGTTTTTGCTGGTTCTAATCCGTGTGATTTTTTGCTTCTCCTTCCATTGTCTAAGCTTCTACGAGTTGTATCTCGATTGCAAAGACCAAAACTTGTAAGTTTGAAAAAAGTCAACATGCTGATTGTTTTTAAGCCACTGATGGGTTGTTGTGACCGTATTTTAAGTTGAATTAATGGATGGCTTACATGATAAGGGGCTTAATTATGTACGTTTGGCAGTATTGCTTGATTTGAAATAAAAGACAAGTTGGAAATGTGTTTTTAGTAATCTGAAAAATCTGTTTCCAGGTGGAGAGAGCCTAAGTTTTTGTTGGTTCTAATCCGTTAAATGTGATTTTATGCTTCTCCTTCCCTTGTCTAAGCTTCTACGAGTTGTATCTCGATTGTAAAGACTAAAACCTGTAAGTTTGAAAAGAGTTAACATGTTGATTGTTGTTAAACCACTGATGGGTTGTTGTGACCGTATTTTAAGTATAATTAATGGCTGGCATACACGATAATGGGATTAATTATGTACGTCTGGTTATATTGCCTGATTTGAAAGAAAATACAACTCGGAAAAGTGTTTTTAATAATATGAAAAAAATGTTTCCAGGTGAAGAGAGCCTAAGTTTTTGCTGGTTCTAATACGTTAAATGTGAATTTATGCTTCTCCTTCCCTAGTCTAAGATTCTACGAGTTGTATCTCGATTGTAAAGACTAAAACTTGTAAGTTTGAAAAGAGTTAACATGCTGATTGTTGTTAAGCCACTGATGGGTTGTTGTGACCGTATTTTAAATTGAATTAATGGATGTCTTACATGATAAGGGGCTTAATTATGTACGTTTGGTTGTATTGCTTGATTTGAAAGAAAAGACAAGTCGAAAAGGTGTTTTTAGTAATTTAAAAAATCTGTTTCCAAGTGAAGAGAGCCTAAGTTTTTGCTGGTTCTAATCCATTAAATGTGATTTTATGCTTCTCCTTCCCTTGTCTAAGCTTCTACGAGTTGTACCTCGATTGCAAAGACTAAAACTTGTAAGTTTGAAAAGAGTTAACATGCTGATTGTTGTTAAACCACTGATGGGTTGTTGTGACCGTATTTTAAGTATAAATAATGGTGGCATACGATAATGGGATTAATTATGTACGTCTGGTTATATTGCCTGATTTGAAAGAAAATACAACTCGGAAAAGTGTTTTTAATAATATGAAAAAAATGTTTCCAGGTGAAGAGAGCCTAAGTTTTTGCTGGTTCTAATACGTTAAATGTGAATTTATGCTTCTCCTTCCCTAGTCTAAGATTCTACGAGTTGTATCTCGATTGTAAAGACAAAAACTTGTAAGTTTGAAAAGAGTTAACATGCTGATTGTTTTTAAGCCACTGATGGGTTGTTGTGACTGTATTTTAAGTTGAATTAATGGCTGGCTTACATGATAAGGGGCTTAATTATGTACGTCTGGTTATATTTCCTGATTTGAAAGAAAATACAACTCGGAAAAGTGTTTTTAGTAATATGAAAAAAATGTTTCCAGGTGAAGAGAGCCTAAGTTTTTGCTTGTTCTAATCCGTTAAATGTGATTTTATGCTTCTCCTTCCCTAGTCTAAGCTTCTACGAGTTGTAGCTAGATTGTAAAGACAAAAACTTGTAACTTTGAAAAGAGTTAACATGCTGATTGTTTTTAAGCCACTGATGGGTTGTTGTGACCGTATTTTAAGTTGAATTAATGGCTGGCTTACATGATAAGGGGCTTAATTATTTACGTTTGGTTGTATTGCTTGATTTGAAATAAAAGACAAGTCGGAAAGGTGCTTTTAGTAATCTAAAAAATTTGTTTCCAGGTGAAGAGAGCCTAAGATTTGCTGGTTGTATTCTGTTAAATGTGATTTTATGCTTCTCCTTCCCTTGTCTAAGCTTCTACGAGTTGTAGCTCGATTGTAAAGACTAAAACTTGTATGTTTGAAAAGAGTTAACATGCTGATTATTTTTAAGCCACTGATGGGTTGTTGTGACCGTATTTTAAATTGAATTAATGGCTGGGTTACATGATAAGGGGCTTAATTATTTACGTTTGGTTGTATTGCTTGATTTGAAATAAAAGACAAGTCGGAAAGGTGTTTTTAGTAATCTAAAAAATTTGTTTCCAGGTGAAGAGAGCCTATGTTTTTGCTGGTTCTAATCCGTTAAATGTGATTTTATGCTTCTCCTTCCCTTGTCTAAGCTTCTACGAGTTGTAGCTCGATTGTAAAGACTAAAACTTGTAAGTTTGAAAAGAGTTAACATGCTGATTGTTGTTAAACCACTGATGGGTTGTTGTGACCGTATTTTAAGTATAATTAATG
Organism: Anisodus acutangulus; assembly: GCA_029783415.1. Classification (NCBI taxonomy): domain Eukaryota; kingdom Viridiplantae; phylum Streptophyta; class Magnoliopsida; order Solanales; family Solanaceae; genus Anisodus; species Anisodus acutangulus. The sequence continues at coordinate 34,892,943 of CM056491.1, read as the reverse complement.
GCTGGAATATACATGATAATGGGCTTAATTATGTACGTCTGGTTATACTGCCTGATTTGAAAGAAAATACAAGTCGGAAAAGTGTTTTTAGTAATATGAAAAAAATGTTTCCAGGTGAAGAGAGCCTAAGTTTTTGCTGGTTCTAATCCGTTAAATGTGATTTTATGCTTCTCCTTCCCTTGTCTAAGCTTCTACGAGTTGTATCTCGTTTGCAAAGACCAAAACTAGTAAGTTTGAAAAGAGTTAACATGCTGATTGTTGTTAAGCCATTGATGGGTTGTTGTGACCGTATTTTAAGTTGAATTAATGGATGGCTTACATGATAAGGGGCTTAATTATGTACGTTTGGTTGTATTGCTTGATTTGAAAGAAAAGACAAGTCGGAAAGGTGTTTTTTGTAATATGAAAAATCTCTTTCCAAGTGAAGAGAGCCTAAGTTTTTGCTTCCAAGTGAAGAGAGCCTAAGTTTTTGCTGGTTCTAATCTGTTAAATGTGGTTTTATGCTTCTTCTTCTCTTATCTAAGCTTCTACGAGTTGTAGCTAGATTGTAAAGACAAAAACTTGTAACTTTGAAAAGAGTTAACATGCTGATTGTTTTTAAGCCACTGATGGGTTGTTGTGACCGTATTTTAAGTTGAATTAATGGATGGCTTACATGATAAGGGGCTTAATTATTTACGTTTGGTTGTATTGCTTGATTTGAAATAAAAGACAAGTCGGAAAGGTGTTTCTAGTAATCTAAAAAATCTGTTTCCAGGTGAAGAGAGCTTAAGTTTTTGTTGGTTCTAATCCGTTAAATGTGATTTTATGCTTCTCCTTCCCTTGTCTAAGCTTCTACGAGTTGTAGCTCGATTGTAAAGACTAAAACTTGTAAGTTTGAAAAGAGTTAACATGCTCATTGTTTTTAAGCCACTGATGGGTTGTTGTGACCGTATTTCAAGTATAATTAATGGCTGGCATACATGATAATGGGATTAATTATGTAAGTCTGGTTATATTGCCTGATTTGAAAGAAAATACAAGTCGGAAAAGTGTTTTTAGTGATATGAAAAAAATGTTTCCAGGTGAAGAGAGCCTAAGTTTTTGCTGGTTCTAATCCGTTAAATGTGATTTTATGCTTCTCCTTCCCTTGTCTAAGCTTGTACGAGTTGTATCTCTATTGTAAAGACTAAAACTTGTAAGTTTGAAAAGAGTTAACATGCTGATTGTTGTTAAGCCACTGATGGGTTGTTGTGATCGTATTTTAAGTTGAATTAATGGATGGCTTACATGATAAGGGGCTTAATTATGTACGTTTGGTTGTATTGCTTGATTTGAAAGAAAAGACAAGTGGGAAAGGTGTTTTTAGTAATCTGAAAAATCTGTTTCCAAGTGAAGAGAGCCTAAGTTTTTGCTGGTTCTAATCTGTTAAATGTGATTTTATGCTTCTCCTTCCCTTGTCTAAGCTTCTACGAGTTGTAGCCCGATTGTAAAGACAAAAACTTGTAAGTTTGAAAAGAGTTAACATGCTGATTGGTTTTAAGCCACTGATGGGTTGTTGTGACTGTATTTTAAGTTGAATTAATGGCTGGCTTACATGATAAGGGGCTTAATTATTTACGTTTGGTTGTATTGCTTGATTTGAAATAAAAGACAAGTCGGAAAGGAGTTTTTAGTAATCTAAAAAATTTGTTTCCAGGTGAAGAGAGCCTAAGTTTTTGCTTTTTCTAATCCGTTAAATGTGATTTTATGCTTCTCCTTCTCTTATCTAAGCTTCTACGAGTTGTAGCTCGATTGTAAAGACTAAAACTTGTAAGTTTGAAAAGAGTTAACATGCTGATTGTTGTTAAACCACCGATGGGTTGTTGTGACTGTATTTTAAGTTGAATTATTGGATGGCTCACATGATAAGGGGCTTAATTATGTCCGTTTGGTTGTATTGCTTGATTTGAAAGAAAAGACAAGTCGGAAAAGTGTTTTTAGTAATATGAAAAGTATGTTTCTAGGTGAAGAGAGCCTATGTTTTTGCTGGTTCTAATCCGTTAAATATGATTTTATGCTTCTCCTTCCCTTGTCTAAGCTTCTACGAGTTGTAGCTCGATTGTAGAGACTAAAACTTGTAAGTTTGAAAAGAGTTAACATGCTGATTGTTGTTAAACCACTGATGGGTTGTTGTGACCGTATTTTAAGTATAAATAATGGCTGGCATACACGATAATGGGATTAATTATGTAAGTCTGGTTGTATTGCCTGATCTGAAAGAAAATACAACTCAGAAAAGAGTTTTTAATAATATGAAAAAATGTTTCCAGGTGAAGAGAGCCTAAGTTTTTGGTGGTTCTAATCCATTAAATGTGATTTTATGCTTCTCCTTCCCTAGTCTAAGCTTCTACGAGGTGTATCTCGATTGTAAAGATTAAAACTTGTAAGTTTGAAAAGAGTTAACATCTTTGATTGTTGTTAAACCCTTTGATGGGTTGTTGTGACCGTATTTTAAATTGAATTAATGGATGTCTTACATGATAAGGGGCTTAATTATGTACGTTTGGTTGTATTGCTTGATTTGAAAGAAAAGACAAGTCGAAAAGGTGTTTTTAGTAATTTAAAAATCTGTTTCCAAGTGAAGAGAGCCTAAGTTTTTCTGGTTCTAATCCATTAAATGTGATTTTATGCTTCTCCTTCCCTTGTCTAAGCTTCTACGAGTTGTACCTCGATTGCAAAGACTAAAACTTGTAAGTTTGAAAAGAGTTAACATCTTGATTGTTGTTAAACCAGCGATGGGTTGTTGTGACCGTATTTTAAGTATAAATAATGGTTGGCATATGATAATGGGATTAATTATGTACGCCTGGTTATATTGCCTGATTTGAAAGAAAATACAACTCGGAAAAGTGTTTTTAATAATATGAAAAAATGTTTCCAGGTGAAGAGAGCCTAAGTTTTGCTTTGGTTCTAATCGTTAAATGTGAATTTATGCTTCTCCTTCCCTAGTCTAAGATTCTACGAGTTGTATCTCGATTGTAAAGACTAAAACTTGTAAGTTTGAAAAGAGTTAACATGCTGATTGTTGTTAAGCCACTGATGGGTTGTTGTGACCGTATTTTAAATTGAATTAATGGATGACTTACATGATAAGGGGCTTAATTATGTACGTTTGGTTGTATTGCTTGATTTGAAAGAAAAGACAAGTCGGAAAGGTGTTTTTTGTAATATGAAAAATCTCTTTCCAAGTGAAGAGAGCCTAAGTTTTTGCTGGTTCTAATCTGTTAAATGTGATTTTATGCTTCTCCTTCCCTTGTATAAGCTTCTACGAGTTGTAGCCCGATTGTAAAGACAAAAACTTGTAAGTTTGAAAAGAGTTAACATGCTGATTGGTTTTAAGCCACTGATGGGTTGTTGTGACTGTATTTTAAGTTGAATTAATGGCTGGCTTACATGATAAGGGGATTAATTATGTACGTCTGGTTATATTGCTTGATTTGAAATAAAAGACAAGTCGAAAAGGAGTTTTTAGTAATGTAAAAAATTTGTTTCCAGGTGAAGAGATCCTAAGTTTTTGCTTTTTCTAATCCGTTAAATGTGATTTTATGCTTCTCCTTCTCTTGTCTAAGCTTCTACGAGTTGTAGCTCGATTGTAAAGACTAAAACTTGTAAGTTTGAAAAGAGTTAACATGCTCATTGTTGTTAAACCACTGATGGGTTGTTGTGACCGTATTTTAAGTATAATTAATGGCTGGCATACACGTTAATGGGATTAATTATGTACATCTAGTTGTACTGCCTGATCTGAAAGAAAATACAACTCGGAAAAGAGTTTTTAGTAATCTGAAAAATCTGTTTCCAAGTGAAGAGAGCCTAAGTTTTTGCTGGTTCTAATCTGTTAAATGTGATTTTATGCTTCTCCTTCCCTTGTCTAAGCTTCTACGAGGTGTATCTCGATTGTAAAGATTAAAACTTATAAGTTTGAAAAGAGTTAACATGCTGATTATTGTTAAGCCACTGATGGGTTGTTGTGACCGTATTTTAAATTGAATTAATGGATGGCTTACATGATAAGGGGCTTAATTATGTACGTTTGGTTGTATTGCTTGATTTGAAAGAAAATACAAGTCGGAAAAGTGTTTTTAGTAATATGAAAAATATGTTTCCAGGTGAAGAGAGCCTCAGTTTTTGCTGGTTCTAATCCGTTAAATGTGATTTTATGCTTCTCCTTCTCTTGTCTAAGCTTCTACGAGTTGTAGCTCGATTGTAAAGACAAAAACTTGTAACTTTGAAAAGAGTTAACATGCTGATTGTTTTTAAGCCACTGATGGGTTGTTGTGACCGTATTTTAAGTTGAATTAATGGCTGGCTTACATGATAAGGGGCTTAATTATTTACGTTTGGTTGTATTGCTTGATTTGAAATAAAAGACAAGTCGGAAAGGTGTTTTTAGTAATCTAAAAAATTTGTTTCCAGGTGAAGAGAGCCTAAGTTTTTGCTTTTTCTAATCCGTTAAATGTGATTTTATGCTTCTCCTTCTCTTATCTAAGCTTCTACGAGTTGTAGCTCGATTGTAAAGACTAAAACTTGTAAGTTTGAAAAGAGTTAACATGATGATTGTTGTTAAGCCACTGATGGGTTGTTGTGACTGTATTTTAAGTTGAATTAATGGCTGGCTCACATGATAAGGGGCTTAATTATGTACGTTTGGTTGTATTGCTTGATTTGAAAGAAAATACAAGTCGGAAAAGTGTTTTTAGGAATATGAAAAGTATGTTTCCAGGTGAAGAGAGCCTATGTTTTTGCTGGTTCTAATCCGTTAAATATGATTTTATGCTTCTCCTTCCCTTGTCTAAGCTTCTACGACTTGTAGCTCGATTGTAAAGACTAAAACTTGTAAGTTTGAAAAGAGTTAACATGATGATTGTTGTTAATCCACTGATGGGTTGTTGTGACCGTATTTTAAGTATAAATAATGGCTGGCATACACGATAATGGGATTAATTATGTACGTCTGGTTATATTGCCTGATTTGAAAGAAAATACAACTCGGAAAAGTGTTTTTAATAATATGAAAAAAATGTTTCTAGGTGAAGGGAGCCTAAGTTTTTGCTGGTTCTAATCCATTAAATGTGAATTTATGCTTCTCCTTCCCTAGTCTAAGCTTCTACGAGTTGTATCTCGATTGTAAAGACTAAAACTTATAAGTTTGAAAAGAGTTAACATGCTGATTGTTGTTAAGCCACTGATGGGTTGTTGTGACCATTTTTTAAATTGAATTAATGGATGACTTACATGATAAGGGGCTTAATTATGTACGTTTGGTTGTATTGCTTGATTTGAAAGAAAAGACAAGTCGGAAAGGTGTTTTTAGTAATCTGAAAAATCTGTTTCCAAGTGAAGAGAGCCTAAGTTTTTGCTGGTTCTAATCCGTTAAATGTGATTTTATGCTTCTCCTTCCCTTGTCTAAGCTTCTACGAGTTGTAGCTCGATTGTAAAGACTAAAACTTGTAAGTTTGAAAAGAGTTAACATGCTTATTGTTTTTAAGCCACTGATGGGTTGTTGTGATCGTATTTTAAGTTGAATTAATGGATGGCTCACATGATAAGGGGCTTAATTATGTACGTCTGGTTATATTGCCTGATTTGAAAGAAAATACAAGTCGGAAAAGTGTTTTTAGTAATATGAAAAAAATGTTTCCAGGTGAAGAGAGCCTAAGTTTTTGCTGGTTCTAATCCGTTAAATGTGATTTTATGCTTCTCCTTCCCTAGTCTAAGCTTCTACGAGGTGTATCTCGATTGTAAAGATTAAAACTTGTAAGTTTGAAAAGAGTTAACATGCTGATTGTTGTTAAGCCACTGATGGGTTGTTGTGACCGTATTTTAAATTGAATTAATGGATGGCTTACATGATAAGGGGCTTAATTAAGTACGTTTGGTTATATTGCTTGATTTGAAAGAAAAGACAAGTCGGAAAGGTGTTTTTAGTAATCTGAAAAATCTGTTTCCAAGTGAAGAGAGCCTAAGTTTTTGCTGGTTCTAATCTGTTAAATGTGATTTTATGCTTCTCCTTCCCTTGTATAAGCTTCTACGAGTTGTAGCCCGATTGTAAAGACAAAAACTTGTAAGTTTGAAAAGAGTTAACATCTTTGATTGGTTTTAAGCCTTTGATGGGTTGTTGTGACCGTATTTTAAGTTGAATTAATGGATGGCTCACATGATAAGGGGCTTAATTATGTACGGTTGGTTGTATTGCTTGATTTGAAAGAAAAGACGAGTCGAAAAGGAGTGTTTAGTTATCTGAAAAATCTGTTTCCAAGTGAAGAGCGCCTAAGTTTTTGCTGGTTCTAATCCGTTAAATGTGATTTTTTGCTTCTTCTTCTCTTATCTAAGCTTCTACGAGTTGTAGCTAGATTGTAAAGACAAAAACTTGTAACTTTGAAAAGAGTTAACATGCTGATTGTTTTTAAGCCACTGATGGGTTGTTGTGACCGTATTTTAAGTTGAATTAATGGCTGGCTTACATGATAAGGGGCTTAATTATGTACGTTTGGTTGTATTGCTTGATTTGAAAGAAAAGACAAGTCGAAAAGGAGTTTTTAGTTATCTGAAAAATCTGTTTCCAAGTGAAGAGTGCCTAAGTTTTTGCTGGTTCTAATCCGTTAAATGTGATTTTATGCTTCTCCTTCCCTTGTCTAAGCTTCTACGAGTTGTAGCTCGATTGTAAAGACAAAAACTTGTAAGTTTGAAAAGAGTTAACATGCTGATTGTTTTTAAGCCACTGATGGGTTGTTGTGACCGTATTTTAAGTTGAATTAATGGCTGGCTTACATGATAAGGGGCTTAATTATGTACGTCTGGTTATATTGCCTGATTTGAAAGAAAATACAACTCGGAAAAGTGTTTTTAGTAATATGAAAAAAATGTTTCCAGGTGAAGAGAGCCTAAGTTTTTGCTGGTTCTAATCCGTTAAATGTGATTTTATGCTTCTCCTTCCCTAGTCTAAGCTTCTACGAGGTGTATCTCGATTGTAAAGATTAAAACTTGTAAGTTTGAAAAGAGTTAACATGCTGATTGTTGTTAAGCCACTGATGGGATGTTGTGACCGTATTTTAAATTGAATTAATGGATGGCTTACATGATAAGGGGCTTAATTAAGTACGTTTGGTTATATTGCTTGATTTGAAAGAAAAGACAAGTCGGAAAGGTGTTTTTAGTAATCTGAAAAATCTGTTTCCAAGTGAAGAGAGCCTAAGTTTTTGCTGGTTCTAATCTGTTAAATGTGATTTTATGCTTCTCCTTCCCTTGTCTAAGCTTCTACGAGTTGTAGCTCGATTGTAAAGACAAAAACTTGGAAGTTTGAAAAGAGTTAACATGCTGATTGTTTTTAAGCCACTGATGGGTTGTTGTGACCGTATTTAAAGTTGAATTAATGGCTGGCTTACATGATAAGGGGCTTAATTATTTACGTTTGGTTGTATTGCTTGATTTGAAAGAAAATACAAGTCGTAAAAGTGTTTTTAGTAATCTAAAAAATCTATTTCCAGGTGAAGAGAGCCTAAGTTTTTGCTGGTTCTAATCCGTTAAATGTGATTTTATGCTTCTCCTTCCCTTGTCTAAGCTTCTACGAGTTGTAGCTCGATTGTAAAGACTAAAACTTGTAAGTTTGAAAAGAGTTAACATGATGATTGTTGTTAAGCCACTGATGGGTTGTTGTGACCGTATTTTAAGTTGAATTAATGGCTGGCTTACATGATAAGGGGCTTAATTATGTACGTTTGGTTGTATTGCTTGATTTGAAAGAAAAGACAAGCCGGAAAGGTGTTTTTAGTAATCTGAAAAATTTGTTTCCAGGTGAAGAGAGCCTATGTTTTTGCTGGTTCTAATCCGTTAAATGTGATTTTATGCTTCTCCTTCCCTTGTCTAAGCTTCTACGAGTTGTAGCTCGATTGTAAAGACTAAAACTTGTAAGTTTGAAAAGAGTTAACATGATGATTGTTGTTAATCCACTGATGGGGTTGTTGTGACCGTATTTTAAGTATAATTAATGGCTGGAATATACATGATAATGGGCTTAATTATGTACGTCTGGTTATACTGCCTGATTTGAAAGAAAATACAAGTCGGAAAAGTGTTTTTAGTAATATGAAAAAAATGTTTCCAGGTGAAGAGAGCCTAAGTTTTTGCTGGTTCTAATCCGTTAAATGTGATTTTATGCTTCTCCTTCCCTTGTCTAAGCTTCTACGAGTTGTATCTCGATTGCAAAGACCAAAACTTGTAAGTTTGAAAAGAGTTAACATGCTGATTGTTGTTAAGCCACTGATGGGTTGTTGTGACCATATTTTAAGTTGAATTAATGGATGGCTTACATGATAAGGGGCTTAATTATGTACGTTTGGTTGTATTGCTTGATTTGAAAGAAAAGACTAGTCGAAAAGGTGTTTTTAGTAATTTAAAAAATCTATTTCCAAGTGAAGAGAGCCTAAGTTTTTGCTGGTTCTAATTCGTTAAATGTGATTTTATGCTTCTCCTTCCCTTGTCTAAGCTTCTACGAGTTGTATCTCGATTGCAAAGACCAAAACTTGTAAGTTTGAAAAGAGTTAACATGCTGATTGTTTTTAAGCCACTGATGGGTTGTTGTGACCGTATTTTAAGTTGAATTAATGGATGGCTTACATGATAAGGGGCTTAATTATTTACGTTTGGTTGTATTGCTTGATTTGAAATAAAAGACAAGTCGGAAAGGTGTTTTTAGTAATCTAAAAAATTTGTTTCCAGGTGAAGAGAGCCTAAGTTTTTGCTGGTTCTAATCCGTTAAATGTGATTTTATGCTTCTCCTTCCCTTGTCTAAGCTTCTACGAGTTGTAGCTCGATTCTAAAGACTAAAACTTGTTAGTTTGAAAAGAGTTAACATGGTGATTATTTTTATGCCACTGATGGGTTGTTGTGACCGTATTTTAAGTATAATTAATGGCTGGCATACATGATAATGGGATTAATTATGTACGTCTGGTTATATTTCCTGATTTGAAAGAAAATACAAGTCGGAAAAGTGTTTTTAGTAATATGAAAAATATGTTTCCAGGTGAAGAGAGCCTATGTTTTTGCTGGTTCTAATCCGTTAAATGTGATTTTATACTTCTCCTTCCCCTGTCTAAGCTTCTACGAGTTGTAGCTCGATTGTAAAGACTAAAACTTGTAAGTTCGAAAAGAGTTAACATGCTGATTGTTTTTAAGCCACTGATGGGTTGTTGTGACCGTATTTAAAGTTGAATTAATGGCTGGCTTACATGATAAGGGCTTAATTATTTACGTTTGGTTGTATTGCTTGATTTGAAATAAAAGACAAGTCGGAAATGTGTTTTTAGTAATCTGAAAAATCTGTTTCCAGGTGGAGAGAGCCTAAGTTTTTGTTGGTTCTAATCCGTTAAATGTGATTTTATGCTTCTCCTTCCCTTGTCTAAGCTTCTACGAGTTGTAGCTCGATTGTAAAGTCTAAAATTTGTACGTTTGAAAAGAGTTAACATGTTGATTGTTGTTAAGCCATTGATGGGGTTGTTTTGACCGTATTTTAAGTTGAATTAATGGATGGCTCACATGATAAGGGGCTTAATTATGTACGTTTGGTTGTATTTCTTGATTTGAAATAAAAGACAAGTCGAAAAGGAGTTTTTAGTTATTTGAAAAATCTATTTCCAAGTGAAGAGAGCCTAAGTTTTTGTTGGTTCTAATCCGTTAAATGTGATTTTATGCTTCTCCTTCCCTTGTCTTAGCTTCTACGAGTTGTAGCTCGATTGTAAAGACTAAAACTTGTAAGTTTGAAAAGAGTTAACATGGTGATTGTTGTTAAGCCATTGATGTGGTTGTTTTGACCGTATTTTAAGTTGAATTAATGGCTGACTTACATGATAAGGGGCTTAATTATGTACGTTTGGTTGTATTGCTTGATTTGAAATAAAAGACAAGTCGGAAAGGTGTTTTTAGTAATCTAAAAAATCTGTTTCCAGGTGAAGAGAGCCTAAGTTTTTGCTGGTTCTAATCCGTTAAATGTGATTTTATGTTTCTCCTTCCCTTGTCTAAGCTTCTACGAGTTGTATCTCGATTGTAAAGACTAAAACTTGTAAGTTCGAAAAGAGTTAACATGATGATTGTTGTTAAGCCACTGATGGGTTGTTGTGACCGTATTTTAAGTTGAATTAATGGATGGCTCACATGAGAAGGGGCTTAATTATGTACGTTTGGTTGTATTTCTTGATTTGAAAGAAAATACAAGTCGGAAAAGTGTTTTTAGTAATATGAAAAATATGTTTCCAGGTGAAGAGAGCCTTAGTTTTTGCTGGTTCTAATCCGTTAAATATGATTTTATGCTTCTCCTTCTCTTGTCTATGATTCTACGAGTTGTAGCTCGATTGTAAAGACAAAAAACTTGTTATTTTGAAAAGAGTTAACCTGTTGATTATTCTTAAGCCACTGATGGGGTTGTTGTGACCGTATTTTAAGTTGAATTAATGGATGGCTCACATGATAAGGGGCTTAATTATGTACGTTTGGTTGTATTTCTTGATTTGAAAGAAAAGACAAGTCGAAAAGGAGTTTTTAGTTATCTGAAAAATCTGTTTCCAAGTGAAGAGAGCCTAAGTTTTTGTTGGTTCTAATCCGTTAAATGTGATTTTATGCTTCTCCTTCCCTTGTCTAAGCTTCTACGAGTTGTAGCTCGATTGTAAAGACTAAAACTTGTAAGTTTGAAAAGAGTTAACATGATGATTGTTTTTAAGCCACTGATGGGTTGTTGTGACCGTATTTTAAGTTGAATTAATGGCTGGCTTACATGATAAGGGGCTTAATTATGTAAGTTTGGTTGTATTGCCTGATTTGAAAGAAAATACAAGTTGGAAAAGTGTTTTTAGTAATATGAAAAATATGTTTCCAGGTGAAGAGAGCCTTAGTTTTTGCTGGTTCTAATCCGTTAAATGTGATTTTATGCTTCTCCTTCTCTTGTCTATGATTCTACGAGTTGTAGCTCGATTGTAAAGTCAAAAACTTGTAAGTTTGAAAAGAGTTAACATGTTGATTGTTGTTAAACCACTGATGGGTTGTTGTGACCGTATTTTAAGTATAATTAATGGCTGGCATACATGATAATGGGATTAATTATGTACGTCTGGTTATATTGCCTGATTTGAAATAAAAGACAAGTCGGAAATGTGTTTTTAGTAATCTGAAAAATCTGTTTCCAGGTGGAGAGAGCCTAAGTTTTTGTTGGTTCTAATCCGTTAAATGTGATTTTATGCTTCTCCTTCCCTTGTCTAAGCTTCTACGAGTTGTAGCTCGATTGTAAAGACTAAAACTTGTAAGTTTGAAAAGAGTTAACATGTTGATTGTTGTTAAGCCATTGATGGGGTTGTTTTGACCGTATTTTAAGTTGAATTAATGGATGGCTCACATGATAAGGGGCTTAATTATGTACGTTTGGTTGTATTTCTTGATTTGAAAGAAAAGACAAGTCGAAAAGGAGTTTTTAGTTATCTGAAAAATCTGTTTCCAAGTGAAGAGAGCCTAAGTTTTTGTTGGTTCTAATCCGTTAAATGTGATTTTATGCTTCTCCTTCCCTTGTCTTAGCTTCTACGAGTTGTAGCTCGATTGTAAAGACTAAAACTTGTAAGTTTGAAAAGAGTTAACGTGTTGATTGTTGTTAAGCCATTGATGGGGTTGTTTTGACCGTATTTTAAGTTGAATTAATGGCTGGCTTACATGATAAGGGGCTTAATTATGTACGTTTGGTTGTATTGCTTGATTTGAAAGAAAAGACAAGTCGGAAAGGTGTTTTTAGTAATCTGAAAATTTTGTTTCCAGGTGAAGAGAGCCTTTGTTATTGCTGGTTCTAATCCATTAAATGTGATTTTATGCTTCTCCTTCCCTCTACGAGTTGTAGCTCGATTGTAAAGACTAAAACTTGTAAGTTTGAAAAGGGTTAACATGTTGATTGTTGTTAATCCACTGATGGGTTGTTGTCACCGTATTTTAAGTATAATTAATGGCTGGAATATACATGATAATGGGCCTAATTATGTATGTTTGGTTATACTGCCTGATTTGAAAGAAAATACAAGTCGGAAAAGTGTTTTTTGTAATATGAAAAAAATGTTTCCAGATGAAGAGAGCCTAAGTTTTTGCTGGTTCTAATCCGTTAAATGTGATTTTATGCTTCTCCTTCCCTTGTCTAAGCTTCTACGAGTTGTAACTCGATTGTAAAGACTAAAACTTGTAAGTTTGAAAAGAGTTAATATGCTGATTGTTGTTAAACCACTGATGGGTTGTTGTGATCGTATTTTAAGTTGAATTAATGGATGGCTTACATAATAAGGGGCTTAATTATTTACGTCTGGTTATATTGCCGGATTTGGAATAAAAGACAAGTCGGAAAGGTGTTTTTAGTAATCTAAAAAATTTGTTTCCAGGTGAAGAGAGCCTAAGTTTTTGCTGGTTCTAATCCGTTAAATGTGATTTTATGCTTCTCCTTCCCTTGTCTAAGCTTCTACGAGTTGTAGCTCGATTCTAAAGACTAAAACTTGTTAGTTTGAAAAGAGTTAACATGGTGATTATTTTTATGCCACTGATGGGTTGTTGTGACCGTATTTTAAGTATAATTAATGGCTGGCATACATGATAATGGGATTAATTATGTACGTCTGGTTATATTGCCTGATTTGAAAGAAAATACAAGTCGGAAAAGTGTTTTTAGTAATATGAAAAATATGTTTCCAGGTGAAGAGAGCCTAAGTTTTTGCTGGTTCTAATCCGTTAAATGTGATTTTATACTTCTCCTTCCCTTGTCTAAGCTTCTACGAGTTGTAGCTCGATTGTAAAGACTAAAACTTGTAAGTTTGAAAAGAGTTAACATGCTGATTGTTTTTAAGCCACTGATGGGTTGTTGTGACCGTATTTTAAGTTGAATTAATGGCTGGCTTACATGATAAATGGCTTAATTATTTACGTTTGGCAGTATTGCTTGATTTGAAATAAAAGACAAGTCGGAAATGTGTTTTTAGTAATCTGAAAAATCTGTTTCCAGGTGGAGAGAGCCTAAGTTTTTGTGGGTTCTAATCCGTTAAATGTGATTTTATGCTTCTCCTTCCCTTGTCTAAGCTTCTACGAGTTGTAGCTCGATTGTAAAGTCTAAAATTTGTACGTTTGAAAAGAGTTAACATGTTGATTGTTGTTAAGCCATTGATGGGGTTATTTTGACCGTATTTTAAGTTGAATTAATGGATGGCTCACATGATAAGGGGCTTAATTATGTACGTTTGGTTGTATTTCTTGATTTGAAAGAAAAGACAAGTCGAAAAGGAGTTTTTAGTTATTTGAAAAATCTATTTCCAAGTGAAGAGAGCCTAAGTTTTTGTTGATTCTAATCCGTTAAATGTGATTTTATGCTTCTCCTTCCCTTGTCTTAGCTTCTACGAGTTGTAGCTCGATTGTAAAGACTAAAACTTGTAAGTTTGAAAAGAGTTAACATGGTGATTGTTGTTAAGCCATTGATGGGGTTGTTTTGACCGTATTTTAAGTTGAATTAATGGCTGGCTTACATGATAAGGGGCTTAATTATGTACGTTTGGTTGTATTGCTTGATTTGAAATAAAAGACAAGTCGGAAAGGTGTTTTTAGTAATCTAAAAAATCTGTTTCCAGGTGAAGAGAGCCTAAGTTTTTGCTGGTTCTAATCCGTTAAATGTGATTTTATGCTTCTCCTTCCCTTGTCTAAGCTTCTACGAGTTGTATCTCGATTGTAAAGACTAAAACTTGTAAGTTTGAAAAGAGTTAACATGCTGATTGTTGTTAAGCCACTGATGGGTTGTTGTGATCGTATTTTAAGTTGAATTAATGGATGGCTCACATGATAAAGGGCTTAATTATGTACGTTTGGTTGTATTGCTTGATTTGAAAGAAAAGACAAGTCGGAAAAGTGTTTTTAGTAATATGAAAAATATGTTTCCAGGTGAAGAGAGCCTTAGTTTTTGCTGGTTCTAATCCGTTAAATATGATTTTATGCTTCTCCTTCTCTTGTCTATGATTCTACGAGTTGTAGCTCGATTGTAAAGACAAAAACTTGTTATTTTGAAAAGAGTTAACCTGTTGATTATTCTTAAGCCACTGATGGGGTTGTTGTGACCGTATTTAAAGTTGAATTAATGGCTGGCTTACATGATAAGGGGCTTAATTATGTAAGTTTGGTTGTATTGCCTGATTTGAAATAAAAGACAAGTCGGAAATGTGTTTTTAGTAATCTGAAAAATCTGTTTCCAGGTTGAGAGAGCCTAAGTTTTTGCTGGTTCTAATCCGTTAAATGTGATTTTATGCTTCTCCTTCTCTTGTCTATGATTCTACGAGTTGTAGCTCGATTGTAAAGACAAAAACTTGTTACTTTGAAAAGAGTTAACATGCTGATTGTTTTTAAGCCACTGATGGGTTGTTGTGACCGTATTTTAAGTTGAATTAATGGCTGGCTTACATGATAAGGGGCTTAATTATTTACGTTTGACTGTATTGCTTGATTTGAAATAAAAGACAAGTCGGAAATGTGTTTTTAGTAATCTGAAAAATCTGTTTCCAGGTGGAGAGAGCCTAAGTTTTTATTGGTTCTAATCCGTTAAATGTGATTTTATGCTTCTCCTTCCCTTGTCTAAGCTTCTACGAGTTGTAGCTCGATTGTAAAGACTAAAATTTGTACGTTTGAAAAGAGTTAACATGTTGATTGTTGTTAAGACCGTATTTTAAGTTGAATTAATGGCTGACTTACATGATAAGGGGCTTAATTATGTAAGTTTGGTTGTATTGCCTGATTTGAAAGAAAATACAAGTTGGAAAAGTGTTTTTAGTAATATGAAAAATATGTTTCCAGGTGAAGAGAGCCTTAGTTTTTGCTGGTTCTAATCCGTTAAATGTGATTTTATGCTTCTCCTTCTCTTGTCTATGATTCTACGAGTTGTAGCTCGATTGTAAAGACAAAAACTTGTTATTTTCAAAAGAGTTAACATGCTGATTGTTTTTAAGCCACTGATGGGTTGTTGTGACCGTATTTTAAGTTGAATTAATGGCTGGCTTACATGATAAGGGGCTTAATTATTTACGTTTGGTTGTATTGCTTGATTTGAAATAAAAGACAAGTCGGAAAGGTGTTTTTAGTAATCTAAAAAATTGTTTTCCAGGTGGAGAGAGCCTAAGTTTTTGTTGGTTCTAATCCGTTAAATGTGATTTTATGCTTCTCCTTCCCTTGTCTAAGCTTCTACGAGTTGTAGCTCGATTGTAAAGACTAAAACTTGTACGTTTGAAAAGAGTTAACATGTTGATTGTTGTTAAGCCATTTATGGGGTTGTTTTGACCGTATTTTAAGTTGAATTAATGGATGGCTCACATGATAAGGGGCTTAATTATGTACGTTTTGTTGTATTTCTTGATTTGAAAGAAAAGACAAGTTGAAAAGGAGTTTTTAGTTATCTGAAAAATCTGTTTCCAAGTGAAGAGAGTCTAAGTTTTTGTTGGTTCTAATCCGTTAAATGTGATTTTATGCTTCTCCTTCCCTTGTCTAAGCTTCTACGAGTTGTAGCTCGATTGTAAAGACTAAAACTTGTAAGTTTGAAAAGAGTTAACATGTTGATTGTTGTTAAGCCATTGATGGGGTTGTTTTGACCGTATTTTAAGTTGAATTAATGGCTGGCTTACATGATAAGGGGCTTAATTATGTACGTTTGGTTGTATTGCTTGATTTGAAATAAAAGACAAGTCGGAAAGGTGTTTTTAGTAATCTAAAAAATTTGTTTCCAGGTGAAGAGAGCCTAAGTTTTTGATGGTTCTAATCCGTTAAATGTGATTTTATGCTTCTCCTTCCCTTGTCTAAGCTTCTACGAGTTGTAGCTCGATTGTAAAGACTAAAACTTGTAAGTTTGAAAAGAGTTAACATGCTGATTGTTGTTAAACCACTGATGGGTTGTTGTGACCGTATTTTATGTATAATTAATGGCTGGCATACATGATAATGGGATTAATTATGTACGTCTGGTTATATTGCCTGATTTGAAAGAAAATACAAGTCGGAAAAGTGTTTTTAGTAATATGAAAAATATGTTTCCAGGTGAAGAGAGCCTCAGTTTTTGCTGGTTCTAATCCGTTAAATGTGATTTTATGCTTCTCCTTCCCTTGTCTAAGCTTCTACGAGTTGTAGCTCGATTGTAAAGACTAAAACTTGTAAGTTTGAAAAGAGTTAACATGCTGATTGTTGTTAAACCACTGATGGGTTGTTGTGACCGTATTTTAAGTATAATTAATGGCTGGCATACATGATAATGGGATTAATTATGTACGTCTGGTTATATTGCCTGATTTGAAAGAAAAGACAAGTCGAAAAGGAGTTTTTAGTTATCTGAAAAATCTGTTTCCAAGTGAAGGGAGCCTAAGTTTTTGCTGGTTCTAATCCGTTAAATGTGATTTTATGCTTCTCCTTCTCTTATCTAAGCTTCTACGAGTTGTAGCTCGATTGTAAAGACAAAAACTTGTAACTTTGAAAAGAGTTAACATGCTGATTGTTTTTAAGCCACTGATGGGTTGTTGTGACCGTATTTTAAGTTGAATTAATGGCTGGCTTACATGATAAGGGGCTTAATTATTTACGTTTGGCAGTATTGCTTGATTTGAAATAAAAGACAAGTCGGAAATGTGTTTTTAGTAATCTGAAAAATCCATTTCCAGGTGGAGAGAGCCTAAGTTTTTATTGGTTCTAATCCGTTAAATGTGATTTTATGCTTCTCCTTCCCTTGTCTAAGCTTCTACGAGTTGTAGCTCGATTGTAAAGACTAAAACTTGTAAGTTTGAAAAGAGTTAACATGTTGATTGTTGTTAAGCCATTGATGGGGTTGTTTTGACCGTATTTTAAGTTGAATTAATGGATGGCTCACATGATAAGGGGCTTAATTATGTACGTTTGGTTGTATTTCTTGATTTGAAAGAAAAGACAAGTCGAAAAGGAGTTTTTAGTTATCTGAAAAATTTATTTCCAAGTGAAGAGAGCCTAAGTTTTTGTTGGTTCTAATCCGTTAAATGTGATTTTATGCTTCTCCTTCCCTTGTCTTAGCTTCTACGAGTTGTAGCTCGATTGTAAAGACTAAAACTTGTAAGTTTGAAAAGAGTTAACATGTTGATTGTTGTTAAGCCATTGATGGGGTTGTTTTGACCGTATTTTAAGTTGAATTAATGGCTGGCTTACATGATAAGGGGCTTAATTATTTACGTTTGGTTGTATTGCTTGATTTGAAATAATAGACAAGTCGGAAAGGTGTTTTTAGTAATCTAAAAAATCTGTTTCCAGGTGAAGAGAGCCTAAGTTTTTGATGGTTCTAATCCGTTAAATGTGATTTTATGTTTCTCCTTCCCTTGTCTAAGCTTCTACGAGTTGTAGCTCGATTGTAAAGACTAAAACTTGTAAGTTTGAAAAGAGTTAACATGCTGATTGTTGTTAAACCACTGATGGGTTGTTGTGACCGTATTTTAAGTTGAATTAATGGATGGCTCACATGATAAGGGGCTTAATTATGTACGTTTGGTTGTATTGCTTGATTTGAAAGAAAAGACGAGTCGGAAAAGTGTTTTTAGTAATATGAACAATATGTTTCCAGGTGAAGAGAGCCTTAGTTTTTGCTGGTTCTAATCCGTTAAATGTGATTTTTTGCTTCTTCTTCTCTTATCTAAGCTTCTACGAGTTGTAGCTAGATTGTAAAGACAAAAACTTGTAACTTTGAAAAGAGTTAACATGCTGATTGTTTTTAAGCCACTGATGGGGTTGTTTTGACCGTATTTTAAGTTGAATTAATGGATGGCTCACATGATAAGGGGCTTAATTATGTACGTTTGGTTGTATTGCTTGATTTGAAAGAAAAGACAAGTCGAAAAGGAGTTTTTAGTTATCTGAAAAATTTGTTTCCAAGTGAAGAGAGCCTAAGTTTTTGTTGGTTCTAATCCGTTAAATGTGATTTTATGCTTCTCCTTCCCTTGTCTAAGCTTCTACGAGTTGTAGCTCGATTGTAAAGACTAAAACTTGTAAGTTTGAAAAGAGTTAACATGCTGATTGTTTTTAAGCCACTGATGGGTTGTTGTGACCGTATTTTAAGTTGAATTAATGGCTGGCTTACATGATAAGGGGCTTAATTATGTAAGTTTGGTTGTATTGCCTGATTTGAAAGAAAATACAAGTCGGAAAAGTGTTTTTAGTAATATGAAAAATATGTTTCCAGGTGAAGAGAGCCTTAGTTTTTGCTGGTTCTAATCCGTTAAATGTGATTTTATGCTTCTCCTTCTCTTGTCTATGATTCTACGAGTTGTAGCTCGATTGTAAAGACAAAAACTTGTTATTTTCAAAAGAGTTAACATGTTGATTGTTTTTAAGCCACTGATGGGTTGTTGTGACCGTATTTAAAGTTGAATTAATGGCTGGCTTACATGATAAGGGGCATAATTATTTACGTTTGGTTGTATTGCTTGATTTGAAATAAAAGACAAGTCGGAAATGTGTTTTTAGTAATCTGAAAAATCTGTTTCCAGGTGGAGAGAGCCTAAGTTTTTGTTGGTTCTAATCCGTTAAATGTGATTTTATGCTTCTCCTTCCCTTGTCTAAGCTTCTACGAGTTGTAGCTCGATTGTAAAGACTAAAACTTGTAAGTTTGAAAAGAGTTAACATGTTGATTGTTGTTAAGCCATTGATGGGGTTGTTTTGACCGTATTTTAAGTTGAATTAATGGATGGCTCACATGATAAGGGGCTTAATTATGTACGTTTGGTTGTATTGCTTGATTTGAAATAAAAGACAAGTCGGAAAGGTGTTTCTAGTAATCTAAAAAATCTGTTTCCAGGTGAAGAGAGCCTAAGTTTTTTCTGGTTCTAATCCGTTAAATGTGATTTTATGCTTCTCCTTCCCTTGTCTAAGCTTCTACGAGTTGTAACTCGATTGTAAAGACTAAAACTTGTAAGTTTGAAAAGAGTTAACATGCTGATTGTTGTTAAACCACTGATGGGTTGTTGTGATCGTATTTTAAGTTGAATTAATGGCTGGCATACATGATAATGGGATTAATTATGTACGTCTGGTTATATTGCCTGATTTGAAAGAAAATACAAGTCGGAAAAGTGTTTTTAGTAATATGAACAATATGTTTCCAGGTGAAGAGAGCCTTAGTTTTTGCTGGTTCTAATCCGTTAAATGTGATTTTATGCTTCTCCTTCTCTTATCTAAGCTTCTACGAGTTGTAGCTCGATTGTAAAGACTAAAACTTGTAAGTTTGAAAAGAGTTAACATGATGATTGTTGTTAATCCACTGATGGGGTTGTTTTGACCGTATTTTAAGTTGAATTAATGGTTGGCTTACATGATAAGGGCTTAATTATGTACGTTTGGCAGTATTGCTTGATTTGAAATAAAAGACAAGTCGGAAATGTGTTTTTAGTAATCTGAAAAATCTGTTTCCAAGTGAAGAGAGCCTAAGTTTTTGTTGGTTCTAATCCGTTAAATGTGATTTTATGCTTCTCCTTCCCTTGTCTAAGCTTCTACGAGTTGTAGCTCGATTGTAAAGACTAAAACTTGTAAGTTTGAAAAGAGTTAACATGGTGATTGTTGTTAAGCCATTGATGGGGTTGTTTTGACCGTATTTTAAGTTGAATTAATGGCTGGCTTACATGATAAGGGGCTTAATTATGTACGTTTGGTTGTATTGCTTGATTTGAAATAAAAGACAAGTCGGAAAGGTGTTTTTAGTAATCTAAAAAATCTGTTTCCAGGTGAAGAGAGCCTAAGTTTTTGCTGGTTCTAATCCGTTAAATGTGATTTTATGTTTCTCCTTCCCTTGTCTAAGCTTCTACGAGTTGTATCTCGATTGTAAAGACTAAAACTTGTAAGTTCGAAAAGAGTTAACATGATGATTGTTGTTAAGCCACTGATGGGTTGTTGTGACCGTATTTTAAGTTGAATTAATGGATGGCTCACATGAGAAGGGGCTTAATTATGTACGTTTGGTTGTATTTCTTGATTTGAAAGAAAATACAAGTCGGAAAAGTGTTTTTAGTAATATGAAAAATATGTTTCCAGGTGAAGAGAGCCTTAGTTTTTGCTGGTTCTAATCCGTTAAATGTGATTTTATGATTCTCCTTCTCTTGTCTATGATTCTACGAGTTGTAGCTCGATTGTAAAGACAAAAACTTGTTATTTTCAAAAGAGTTAACCTGTTGATTATTGTTAAGCCACTGATGGGGTTGTTGTGACCGTATTTTAAGTTGAATTAATGGATGGCTCACATGATAAGGGGCTTAATTATGTACGTTTGGTTGTATTTCTTGATTTGAAAGAAAAGACAAGTCGAAAAGGAGTTTTTAGTTATCTGAAAAATCTGTTTCCAAGTGAAGAGAGCCTAAGTTTTTGTTGGTTCTAATCCGTTAAATGTGATTTTATGCTTCTCCTTCCCTTGTCTAAGCTTCTACGAGTTGTAGCTCGATTGTAAAGACTAAAACTTGTAAGTTTGAAAAGAGTTAACATGCTGATTGTTGTTAAACCACTGATGGGTTGTTGTGACCGTATTTTATGTATAATTAATGGCTGGCATACATGATAATGGGATTAATTATGTACGTCTGGTTATATTGCCTGATTTGAAAGAAAATACAAGTCGGAAAAGTGTTTTTAGTAATATGAACAATATGTTTCCAGGTGAAGAGAGCCTTAGTTTTTGCTGGTTCTAATCCGTTAAATGTGATTTTTTGCTTCTTCTTCTCTTATCTAAGCTTCTACGAGTTGTAGCTAGATTGTAAAGACAAAAACTTGTAACTTTGAAAAGAGTTAACATGCTGATTGTTTTTAAGCCACTGATGGGTTGTTGTGACCGTATTTTAAGTTGAATTAATGGCTGGCTTACATGATAAGGGGCTTAATTATTTACGTTTGGTTGTATTGCTTGATTTGAAATAAAAGACAAGTCGGAAATGTGTTTTTAGTAATCTGAAAAATCTGTTTCCAGGTTGAGAGAGCCTAAGTTTTTGTTAGTTCTAATCCGTTAAATGTGATTTTATGCTTCTCCTTCCCTTGTCTAAGCTTCTACGAGTTGTAGCTCGATTGTAAAGACTAAAACTTGTACGTTTGAAAAGAGTTAACATGTTGATTGTTGTTAAGCCATTGATGGGGTTGTTTTGACCGTATTTTAAGTTGAATTAATGGATGGCTCACATGATAAGGGGCTTAATTATGTACGTTTGGTTGTATTGCTTGATTTGAAAGAAAAGACAAGTCGAAAAGGAGTTTTTAGTTATCTGAAAAATCTATTTCCAAGTGAAGAGAGCCTAAGTTTTTGTTGGTTCTAATCCGTTAAATGTGATTTTATGCTTCTCCTTCCCTTATCTAAGCTTCTACGAGTTGTAGCTCGATTGTAAAGACTAAAACTTTTAAGTTTGAAAAACGTTAACATGCTGATTATTTTTAAGCCACTTATGGGTTTGTTGTGACCGTATTTTAAGTTGAATTAATGGTTGGCTTACATGATAAGGGGTTTAATTCTGTACGTTTGGCAGTATTGCTTGATTTGTAATAAAAGACAAGTCGGAAAGGTGTTTTTAGTAATCTAAAAAATCTGTTTCAGGTGAAGAGAGCCTAAGTTTTTGCTGGTTCTAATCCGTTAAATGTGATTTTATGCTTCTCATTCCCTTGTCTAAGCTTCTACGAGTTGTAGCTCGATTGTAAAGACTAAAACTTGTAAGTTTGAAAAGAGTTAACATGATGATTGTTGTTAATCCACTGATGGGGTTGTTGTGACCGTATTTTAAGTTGAATTAATGGCTGGCTTACATGATAAGGGGCTTAATTATGTAAGTTTGGTTGTATTGCCTGATTTGAAAGAAAATACAAGTCGGAAAAGTGTTTTTAGTAATATGAAAAATATGTTTCCAGGTGAAGAGAGCCTTAGTTTTTGCTGGTTCTAATCCGTTAAATGTGATTTTATGCTTCTCCTTCTCTTGTCTATGATTCTACGAGTTGTAGCTCGATTGTAAAGACTAAAACTTGTAAGTTTGAAAAGAGTTAACATGTTGATTGTTGTTAAGCCATTGATGGGGTTGTTTTGACCGTATTTTAAGTTGAATTAATGGTTGGCTTACATGATAAGGGCTTAATTATGTACGTTTGGCAGTATTGCTTGATTTGAAATAAAAGACAAGTCGGAAATGTGTTTTTAGTAATCTGAAAAATCTGTTTCCAGGTGGAGAGAGCCTAAGTTTTTGTTGGTTCTAATCCGTTAAATGTGATTTTATGCTTCTCCTTCCCTTGTCTAAGCTTCTACGAGTTGTAGCTCGATTGTAAAGACTAAAACTTGTACGTTTGAAAAGAGTTAACATGTTGATTGTTGTTAAGCCATTGATGGGGTTGTTTTGACCGTATTTTAAGTTGAATTAATGGATGGCTCACATGATAAGGGGCTTAATTATGTACGTTTGGTTGTATTTCTTGATTTGAAAGAAAAGACAAGTCGAAAAGGAGTTTTTAGTTATCTGAAAAATCTGTTTCCAAGTGAAGAGAGCCTAAGTTTTTGTTGGTTCTAATCCGTTAAATGTGATTTTATGCTTCTCCTTCCCTTGTCTTAGCTTCTACGAGTTGTAGCTCGATTGTAAAGACTAAAACTTGTAAGTTTGAAAAGAGTTAACATGTTGATTGTTGTTAAGCCATTGATGGGGTTGTTTTGACCGTATTTTAAGTTGAATTAATGGCTGGCTTACATGATAAGGGGCTTAATTATTTACGTTTGGTTGTATTGCTTGATTTGAAATAAAAGACAAGTCGGAAAGGTGTTTTTAGTAATCTAAAAAATTTGTTTCCAGGTGAAGAGAGCCTAAGATTTGCTGGTTGTATTCTGTTAAATGTGATTTTATGCTTCTCCTTCCCTTGTCTAAGCATCTACGAGTTGTATCTCGATTGTAAAGACTAAAACTTGTAAGTTTGAAAAGAGTTAACATGATGATTGTTGTTAAGCCATTTATGGGGTTGTTTTGACCGTATTTTAAGTTGAATTAATGGCTGGCTTACATGATAAGGGGCTTAATTATGTACGTTTGGTTGCATTGCTTGTTTGAAAGAAAACACAAGTCGAAAAGGAGTTTTTAGTTATCTGAAAAATCTGTTTCCAAGTGAAGAGAGCCTAAGTTTTGGCTGGTTCTAATCCGTTAAATGTGATTTTATGCTTCTCCTTCCCTTGTCTAAGCTTCTACGAGTTGTAGCTCGATTGTAAAGACTAAAACTTGTAAGTTTGAAAAGAGTTAACATGTTGATTGTTGTTAAGCCATTGATGGGGTTGTTTTGACCGTATTTTAAGTTGAATTAATGGTTGGCTTACATGATAAGGGGCTTAATTATGTACGTTTGGCAGTATTGCTTGATTTGAAATAAAAGACAAGTCGGAAATGTGTTTTTAGTAATCTGAAAAATCTGTTTCCAGGTGGAGAGAGCCTAAGTTTTTGTGGGTTCTAATCTGTTAAATGTGATTTTATGCTTCTCCTTCCCTTGTCTAAGCTTCTACGAGTTGTAGCTCGATTGTAAAGACTAAAACTTGTACGTTTGAAAAGAGTTAACATGTTGATTGTTGTTAAGCCATTGATGGGGTTGTTTTGACCGTATTTTAAGTTGAATTAATGGATGGCTCACATGATAAGGGGCTTAATTATGTACGTTTGGTTGTATTTCTTGATTTGAAAGAAAAGACAAGTCGAAAAGGAGTTTTTAGTTATCTGAAAAATCTGTTTCCAAGTGAAGAGAGCCTAAGTTTTTGTTGGTTCTAATCCGTTAAATGTGATTTTATGCTTCTCCTTCCCTTGTCTTAGCTTCTACGAGTTGTAGCTCGATTGTAAAGACTAAAACTTGTAAGTTTGAAAAGAGTTAACATGTTGATTGTTGTTAAGCCATTGATGGGGTTGTTTTGACCGTATTTTAAGTTGAATTAATGGCTGGCTTACATGATAAGGGGCTTAATTATGTACGTTTGGTTGTATTGCTTGATTTGAAATAAAAGACAAGTCGGAAAGGTGTTTTTAGTAATCTAAAAAATCTGTTTCCAGGTGAAGAGAGCCTAAGTTTTTGCTGGTTCTAATCCGTTAAATGTGATTTTATGCTTCTCCTTCCCTTGTCTAAGCTTCTACGAGTTGTATCTCGATTGTAAAGACTAAAACTTGTAAGTTTGAAAAGAGTTAACATGATGATTGTTGTTAAGCCACTGATGGGTTGTTGTGACCGTATTTTAAGTTGAATTAATGGCTGGCTTACATGATAAGGGGCTTAATTATGTAAGTTTGGTTGTATTGCCTGATTTGAAAGAAAATACAAGTCGGAAAAGTGTTTTTAGTAATATGAAAAATATGTTTCCAGGTGAAGAGAGCCTTAGTTTTTGCTGGTTCTAATCCGTTAAATGTGATTTTATGTTTCTCCTTCTCTTGTCTATGATTCTACGAATTGTAGCTCGATTGTAAAGACTAAAACTTGTAAGTTTGAAAAGAGTTAACATGTTGATTGTTGTTAAGCCATTGATGGGGTTGTTTTGACCGTATTTTAAGTTGAATTAATGGATGGCTTACATGATAAGGGGCTTAATTATTTACGTTTGGTTGTATTGCTTGATTTGAAATAAAAGACAAGTCGGAAAGGTGTTTTTAGTAATCTAAAAAATTTGTTTCCAGGTGAAGAGAGCCTAAGTTTTTTATGGTTCTAATCCGTTAAATGTGATTTTATGCGTCTCCTTCCCTTGTCTAAGCTTCTACGAGTTGTAGCTCGATTGTAAAGACTAAAACTTGTAAGTTTGAAAAGAGTTAACATGCTTATTGTTTTTAAGCCACTGATGGGTTGTTGTGATCGTATTTTAAGTTGAATTAATGGATGGCTCACATGATAAGGGGCTTAATTATGTACGTCTGGTTATATTGCCTGATTTGAAAGAAAAGACAAGTCGAAAAGGAGTTTTTAGTTATCTGAAAAATCTGTTTCCAAGTGAAGAGAGCCTAAGTTTTTGTTGGTTCTAATCCGTTAAATGTGATTTTATGCTTCTCCTTCCCTTGTCTTAGCTTCTACGAGTTGTAGCTCGATTGTAAAGACTAAAACTTGTAAGTTTGAAAAGAGTTAACATGTTGATTGTTGTTAAGCCATTGATGGGGTTGTTTTGACCGTATTTTAAGTTGAATTAATGGCTGGCTTACATGATAAGGGGCTTAATTATGTACGTTTGGTTGTATTGCTTGATTTGAAATAAAAGACAAGTCGGAAAGGTGTTTTTAGTAATCTAACAAATCTGTTTCCAGGTGAAGAGAGCCTAAGTTTTCTTTGGTTCTAACTGTTAAATGTGATTTTATGCTTCTCCTTCCCTTGTCTAAGCTTCTACGAGTTGTATCTCGATTGTAAAGACTAAAACTTGTAAGTTCGAAAAGAGTTAACATGATGATTGTTGTTAAGCCACTGATGGGTTGTTGTGACCGTATTTTAAGTTGAATTAATGGCTGGCTTACATGATAAGGGGCTTAATTATGTAAGTTTGGTTGTATTGCCTGATTTGAAAGAAAATACAAGTCGGAAAAGTGTTTTTAGTAATATGAAAAATATGTTTCCAGGTGAAGAGAGCCTTAGTTTTTGCTGGTTCTAATCCGTTAAATGTGATTTTATGCTTCTCCTTCTCTTGTCTATGATTCTACGAATTGTAGCTCGATTGTAAAGACTAAAACTTGTAAGTTTGAAAAGAGTTAACATGGTGATTGTTGTTAAGCCATTGATGGGGTTGTTTTGACCGTATTTTAAGTTGAATTAATGGCTGGCTTACATGATAAGGGGCTTAATTATGTACGTTTGGTTGTATTGCTTGATTTGAAATAAAAGACAAGTCGGAAAGGTGTTTTTAGTAATCTAAAAAATCTGTTTCCAGGTGAAGAGAGCCTAAGTTTTTGCTGGTTCTAATCCGTTAAATGTGATTTTATGCTTCTCCTTCCCTTGTCTAAGCTTCTACGAGTTGTAGCTCGATTGTAAAGACTAAAACTTGTAAGTTTGAAAAGAGTTAACATGCTGATTGTTGTTAAACCACTGATGGGTTGTTGTGACCGTATTTTAAGTTGAATTAATGGATGGCTTACATGATAAGGGGCTTAATTATTTACGTTTGGTTGTATTGCTTGATTTGGAATAAAAGACAAGTCGGAAAGGTGTTTTTAGTAATCTAAAAAATCTGTTTCTAGGTGAAGAGAGCCTATGTTTTTGCTGGTTCTAATCCGTTAAATTGATTTTATGCTTCTCCTTCCCTTGTCTAAGCTTCTACGAGTTTTATCTCGATTGCAAAGACCAAAACTTGTAAGTTTGAAAAGAGTTAACATGCTGATTGTTTTTAAGCCACTGATGGGTTGTTGTGACCGTATTTTAAGTTGAATTAATGGATGGCTTACATGATAAGGGGCTTAATTATTTACGTCTGGTTATATTGCCTGATTTGGAATAAAAGACAAGTCGGAAAGGTGTTTTTAGTAATCTAAAAAATTTGTTTCCAGGTGAAGAGAGCCTAAGTTTTTGCTGGTTCTAATCCGTTAAATGTGATTTTATGCTTCTCCTTCCCTTGTCTAAGCTTCTACGAGTTGTAGCTCGATTCTAAAGACTAAAACTTGTTAGTTTGAAAAGAGTTAACATGGTGATTATTTTTATGCCACTGATGGGTTGTTGTGACCGTATTTTAAGTATAATTAATGGCTGGCATACATGATAATGGGATTAATTATGTACGTCTGGTTATATTGCCTGATTTGAAAGAAAATACAAGTCGGAAAAGTGTTTTAGGAATATGAAAAATATGTTTCCAGGTGAAGAGAGCCTAAGTTTTTGCTGGTTCTAATCCGTTAAATGTGATTTTATACTTCTCCTTCCCTTGTCTAAGCTTCTACGAGTTGTATCTCGATTGTAAAGACTAAAACTTGTAAGTTTGAAAAGAGTTAACATGCTGATTGTTGTTAAACCACTGATGGGTTGTTGTGATCGTATTTTAAGTTGAATTAATGGATGGCTTACATAATAAGGGGCTTAATTATTTACGTTTGGTTGTATTGCTTGATTTGAAATAAAAGACAAGTCGGAAAGGTGTTTCTAGTAATCTAAAAAATCTGTTTCCAGGTACCCATCAACCATCGAGATTACATCCTTACTCCAAGTCACTATTCTTATTTCCATAAAAAGTAGGCTTCTTATTGAATCCTGAAAGCTAAACCAATAGTATGATCTATAGTTCTTATGGAGTCATTTGAAAGAGTAACTAGTGATAGGTTATCCGAATAAGGTAAGTCGGAGATGTAATGACCTTACGTCACTCCGATAGGTTCAAAAGAGTATTCCATTTTCCTAAAGGGTCATCATATTCATAAATTATATATCTATATTTCCCACAGAGGCATATGGCGTTATATATGAAGATATACAGAGATGATATTAATGATATTGCCCATAGAGGCCTATAGCATTATATATGTAGTTTATACAGACATGATATTGATGATACATCCCACAGAGGCCTACAATATTATATATACACGATTATATTTCATTTATGCATTTTCTGGCCGACAACGGCACTTAGAGTACAAGTTGTCTTTCTATTGCTCTACCTTATAGTTATGCATTTAGTTATAGTTTCAGCTTATGCTTCATTTACAATGTTGTACTTATTTACAATTTCAGCCTTATATATTCAGTACATCTTTCATACTGATGTCCCTTTCTAGGGTACTGCATTTTATGCCTGCGGGTACTGATAGAGATTCATATGATACCTCGTAGTAGGTGACTCAACTCAGCTGAGGGCTGTCACACTTCTTCTTTCTGGAGCTGATAGGTATGATGATTTCATGTATGTACATAGTTTGGTATGGCGGGGCCCTATCCCGACCAGATGTTGTTCATATACTCTTTAGAGGCTTGTAGACACTCGTTTTGTGTATAGTTGTTTTGTGTTTCCTTGTTGACCTTCTCAGTAGATGTTGGTCCTTTTCTGCATGCATGTGATTTTGTCTCTATCAGGTATGCTCAGGACTTGGGGTGTCGGGTGCTAGCCACACCCCCCAAGGTTGGGGTGTGACAAACTTGGTATCAAAGCAGGTCAGTCCTAGGGATGTCTACAAGCCGTGTTTAGTAGAGTTTTGCTTATGGGTGTGTTGCACACCACACTTATAAACAGGAGGCTACATGGTATTTAGGATGGTTTCCTTATTTCATGATCTACACCATGCACTAAAGCCGAGTTGTAAGTATCCCTTTCCTAATCTTGTCGTATTTACGATTTCAGTGATGTCCTCTTCAAGTGGCACACATTCTATCGAGACGGACTCGTTAGAGGATACGAGAGGATTACCTCCCCACTAGTCTTCAACACTGATACGATAAGAGGCACCGAGGGTGACCCTTGTACCATCAGATATATCTCCAGCACCGTCCGATGAAGATGTTAAGTGGGTAGTTCAGGTATTGACCCAGGTTGTGGCCTCTCAGGCACAATACCATCCTGGAATGATTGATAGTGATAAACACTTAGACGGATCAGAGAGTTCTCAGCCTAGGGAATCCGTTGGTCAGGGACAACTAATGATTGGTAGGGCTGATTCAGTGGGATCAAGGGAAAGGACTAAGAGAGTACGAGTTTAACTACTGTCATCCAAAAGTATTTTGAAAGTTCTTATGGTTATTAAAGATGTCATGCCATACTCCTTAATACGTGCTCACTACTATCATTTCTAAGTCACAGGTCTAAAATCCTCCTTGGCTTTCCCAAACGCTCTTGTACGTAAATGACCTCATTCCCATATCCATGTTGAACATATATATTACAACACATTATCTTATCTCATTCATCCTCATCTAGGAGTTTCTTATATATCTGGCTTTAAATTTTTCTCTGGTTCTCAATCTTAGTTCTTTAGTTACCTAACACAATTAACGATAAGTGCTAACATATTTCCTCATTAAATAAATCCATATACTCTGGAGGAATTTGCATTATCGGTCAATCTCCCAGTAATCTATAGTCAATAGCTATAATTTGGAGTAAATTCTCCTCTCTTGTCTCTTAGTCAACACCGCATAACCATAAATCGTTGTCTTATTGTAATGTCCACATAAGGTTTTGGGTACCTTTAATTATCTGTGGTTACCCTTCTTACTCTCATTCATATTTCTATTCTGACAGTACTAACACGGAGTACCATAATTAATTACTCACCTTTATTTTTGGGCTTCATAGCCCTTCAGCTTTTAATTCACTTTATACTAGCCCCTTGTGCCATTACCCCTTTATTTGGAACATTTTTAAGAATTGTGATCACTTACTTGTAAAAGTTAAGACTTCAAACTCAAAAATCATTATATCATGTGAAATGTTATGTCGACTGATAGCTCGCTTGACCCCTAAGTTGGCTTTCTTCTAGGCATATATACATCATATCTCGATGTAACCCAAATTATTCTTTCATTCCTTGATTGGGTCTACATATGTCCCGTCGTTATTTATTCCTTATACTTTCTTTTATGATCTTCATGGGTCTGGCGGCTCTTATTGTTACTTAATTCCTTTAACTGGAAGGTCGCTATCATTCCTTCCTTAGCATCGATACTTACATACCGTTGATAGTCTTAACATATTCGCAGAAATTTGGATAACATAATCTTATTTGTTTTGAAGTTCTTCATTGTAACTCCCTTATCCACTTACTAAACCACCATGCGGGACTATGTCAATTCCTGTGTCGCATCATCTCCCTTATGGGATGAAAGCCACTCATTTAGGCTCAAAGGTTCTCCTTTCTGGATAGTCACCTCAACACCTTCCATAATTTCGTGATCTTTTAACAACTTACCATTTATTACAGCACAGTATCTTCTTATTAGGGACTATTGAATCATTTACATGGATATAAGATTACATTTTTATAACTGACATACTCAATTCTCCAAAGACCTCTCTTTATCTTCCAACCACATTAGTCTTTAGGGGATTTTTTCTTAATATCCTTTGAAGGTCGCCCCTTTTTATACTTTTACTGTCTGATTACTTACCTTGTAAATTTCAAATCTATGACTCATATTCCACTTAACCAAGGAAACTTCCCAATGTCGATACTCCCTAATTCAGGAGTCTAGATCATCTGATCGGTATATTTCATTAACATGTGTATGTTTGAATCTCATAGTAGGTACTTAGTCTCGTAGCACATTCATTTTCACAACTTAGCATTAACTTCTCCTTGTCGTTGGTTTACTTTACTACAATCTATGTCGCATTACCATGCTTTATTGTATGACTCTCAGTCACTTTTCATATTTACTCAGGTGTCCCACCTATGTTGGTACCATTCCTTTGCTATCTACATTATTTATTATCTTAGTTTAAATAAACATTCCCTTGTTTATAATATTTTATTATTTAATTGGCCTTATCTCCTAGGCACTTACTATCTCTGCTTACTTCAGACAAAAGCTTTTCTGAGGGAAACAATTACCTTAGGAGAACCAAAATTACTTTCTTCAGGACATAAGTGCAGAGTTTTTATCGGATTTCATTTCATAATCATCATTTTAATATTGATCATGCCAAAAAGAAAGAAGTGAGCCATACATTCCTTGTTAGCAGGGAAACATAACTCCTATGATGTCTCACTCGTCGTATAAGCGTCAACCTAAACAATTAAGACAATCCATATCAATATCCAATCAATGGTTTCATAATTTTGTCGTTGCGACATTTCATCGAACACTTAGCGTACATACTTTATGTCATCTTATTTCCATGGTAACATAAACTATTTTTCACCTCCCTTCAATAATGACAATACCATCAAGATAAAAACAACTATACCTTGTGAAGCCTAGCCATAGTTATCTCGAAACCATTATTAAACAATCCAACAACCAACACAACTACTATTATGATCAACTATGAAATTTACCTTAGCTTTCCATGGATTACTTTTACCAAGATATCCTTCATACCCCAAAAACTCAAGATATCCTTCATACCAAAGCTTCTTTCAATTCTTCAAAACTTCCAAGTTGTTTCCGATAATCCAAGAGAGATTTCAAGGTTCTCTAAGATTCTTGAGAGAGAATTCACATCTTAATCTTTTGGAATAGCTCTTAAATGATGTATATAGCTTGGGAGAGGGTTTGAGAGCATCTAGGTTCAATTTAGGGCGAAATGGAAATGTTTTGGGTAAAAGACCGACTTTGGCCTATCTAAAGGCTGCCCACTGCCTCACATATGTGGCTGCATATACCATCACATATGGTTTTATTGAGGTTGTTAAATGGTGGCTTTGATCCATAGTGGCATCCGCGAGGGCAGAACGGGTTTCGTGGGGCAAAACATTGAGCATATCGTCTTATCTTCGTCAAACTTATCAAGATGTAACTACTTTGATCCCAATGACTTATAACCATCCATATACCTTCTTAATATCCATTTATGTCATATATAACCCTTATAACGGAGCTTGAGTCATCGGGACTTAAATCGGTTAATTGGGTTCTCAAACGTGCACGAAAAGATGAGTATAACTCAGAATCTTTTGGATATGCTTCCAACTTTGGCCTGAGACCTTCCTTGTCCTTTTTATGGTCATTATACTATTCTCATCTTGTATCGGCTTGACATGACATACTCAACGGAAGGATTGCAAGTACGAAGAGCTTAATTGCTCTTTTTAAACTCTTATAACTTCATGTTTCAACTCGACCATTCCTTAACTTTACTAATAGAACCTTCTTCCTTATCTTAGTCTTCTTAAATTAATATATCTGCTATATGAAAATTTACGGGGTGTAACACCACTCTACATTGTCCAGCTCTGCTTCTTGTATGATTCTGAGTGATAGTATCTCTACGTCGGTTGGTATTACTGCTTTAGTACCATAAACAAGCAAATATGGAATTTCTTATGTTGAGGTTCGAGCTGTTATTAA
This sequence comes from Anisodus acutangulus, assembly GCA_029783415.1. Classification (NCBI taxonomy): domain Eukaryota; kingdom Viridiplantae; phylum Streptophyta; class Magnoliopsida; order Solanales; family Solanaceae; genus Anisodus; species Anisodus acutangulus. The sequence goes on along the minus strand of CM056491.1, from coordinate 34,860,960 downwards.
ATATCCTAGCAATGCGTAGGATAACTGCTCATGCTAACATTTGTAGTTATTTGTCATTTTTTTCAATATCCTCTTAATGTTCTTGTTGGCTACCTCTACGACTCCATTCATTTGTGGCTGAGGCGGTGGAATTCTGATGAGTTATGTGGAACTGTTCACAAATATCCTTCATCATAGAACTATTTAGATTTTCTCCGTTGTTAGTTATAATTGGTTCTAGGTTGCCAAATCGACATATGACATTATTTTGCACAAAGTTTGTTTCCACCTTGTTTGTCACTGACTTTTGAGAAGTAGCTTCCACCCACTGGTGAAATAGTCTATGGTGACCAGGATGAAATGGTGTCCATTGGATGTGGCAGGCTCTATAGGCCCAATGACGTCCATGCCCTAAGCTACAAAAGGCCATGGGGAGCTCATAATGTGGAGTTCACTTGGTGAGACCCTGACTAAATCTCTATGTATCTGGAACTGATGGCATCTTTGCACAAATCAACTGCAGTCAGTTTCTATGGTTATCCAATAATAGCCTGTTCTCAGGATTTTTTTGTCTAGGATGAACCCATTCATATGTGGACCACAAATCCCGGTGTGCACCTCTTATAACTATTTTATGGCCTCTGTGGCGTCGACACATCTGAGTAGCCTTAGATAGAGCGTCCTCCTATGGAGTACTCCTTTGTTAAAAAAGAACATGTTATCCATTCTTCTGATGGTTTTCTTCTAGTTGATTGTGATGTTTTCGGGGTACTCTCCCTTTTCTAGGTATCTGCTTATGCCGGTGTACCACGATTTGTTGTCTGGTTCGGCTTTCACATAGGAACAGTAAGCATATTCTTTCCTGATGCTGATTTCTAGGGGATCAATGTAACTACTCTCTGGATGATGTATCATGGATACTATGGTTGTAATAGCATCGACGAATTCATTTTGGGATCTCGGTGTATGCCATAAGTTGATTTTTCTAAACCTTTTGCATAACATTTGTGCGATCTTTTCATTCTTGGTAGCCCATTCTCCTTAGACTTGGTGAATTAGCAGATACAAGTCTCCTATCACCAATAACTCTTGAATATCCATGTCGAGAGCCATACGAAGACCTAAAATGCAAGCTTTGTATTTTTCCATGTTATTGTTATATTGGAAGTTAAGCTTTGCTATCATCGGGTATGCTGACCCATCTCTTAGACTAGAACTGCTCTAATTCCTGAACCCTTGTAATTGACTGCACCATTGATGAATATTCTCTATCCCGAGTATCTTTCGACCATGTCTCCCTCTATTGTGATTACATCCTGGTCGGGAAAATATGTCCTCAGTGGTCTACTCTTCATCGACCAGACTTTCTGCTAGAAAATCAGCCAATGCTTGTCCCTTGACAATTTTCTGGACCACGTATGTGATGTTGAATTCACTCATAAGCATTTGCCACTTGGCCAATGTCCCTATATGCATGGGCCGACGATAATGTACTTCAAAGGATCCATTTTGGAGATAAGATAGGTAGTGTAAGTCGACAAGTAGTGTTTGAGCTTTTAGGCTATCCATGTCAAAGAACACCATATTTTCTCTACCAAGGTATACCTCGACTTGTAGACGGTAAATTTCTTACTGAGATAGTAGATGGGTCGCTCTTTCTTCCCAGTTTCATCATGTTGTGCCAATATGTATCTAAAAGCTTAATTGGATACCGATAGGTATAGAAACAATGGGCTCCATTGTCTGAGAGGGACCAAGACTAGCGGATTGGAGAGATATCTATTGATAGTGTCAAAGGCTTTCTAGAACTCGCCTGTCGATTTAGTGCATGCATCATTTTTCAACAGCTTGAGGATCTGTTCCACAATTATCATAGAATGCGCTATGAAGCGTCCAATGTAGTTCAATCTTCCCATAAAACTCATTACGTCTTTATTAGTCTACGGTGTGGCATTTCTTGGATTGCTTTTATCTTTGAGGGATCTAGTTCTATTCCCCTGTGGCTGACTATGAACCCCAACAATTTTCATGACTTAATTATGACATCATCCACATAGACATCTATCTCTTTATGCATCATGTCATGGAAAATGGTGCTCATTGCTCTCATATAGGTTACACAGACGTTTTTGAGGCCGAACAACATTACACTATAATGGTATGCTCCCCATAGAGTGATGAAAGTTTTCTTCTGTGCATCTTTTTCACACATCAAAATCTGATGGTAATCAGCAAAGCAAATCACAAATGACTATAACTCGTGCTTCGCGCAGTTGTCGATGAGTATGTGGATGTTAGAAAGTGGAAAGTTTTCTTTGAGACTAGCTTTGTTGAGATCTCGATAGTCCATGCAGATCCAAACTTTTTTGTCTTTCTTCGATATAGGAACGATGTTGGCCAACCATGTCGAATACGGGGTTACTTCCACTACACCTAACTTAATCTATTTTTCAATTTCGCCTTTGATTCTGATGCTCAGATATGACTTGAACTGTTGAATCTTCTACTTGATTGGGGTAAAGGCCTCATTGATGGGCAACTTGTGGGACACTATGTCTGTGCTGAACTCAGGAATTTCTATGTATGACCACGCGAAGATGTCAACATACTCTCTTAGCAGATTTATCAGTTCCTCTTTCTGGGGCGCTTCTAAATGCGCACTAGTTTCTTTAACTGTCTCCTCGTCCTCGAGCTTTATTACTTCAGTTTCATCCAAGTTAGACTTCTGCCTGTTCTCATATTGATCTTCATCATCTATGATATCCTCAGGTAACTCGATCTCCTCATTATGTTCCTCATATTTTCCTTCTTCTGTATCACTCGACTCACTCGTCTCGCGACATGTCATGACATTATGAGTTATTTAATTATTATTACTGAAAAAGAAGGAAAATCACATCTAATGTATAACAACATATGTTAAAAATAAAAAGATTGTTTTGTCATGCAAACTGAGGAAATCATTAATTTAATAAAAGAAGTACAAACTGTGGTCCCGACTTAGATCAACATCGAGTCATTTCCATTTTTCAAACATTACGAGGAAAATAAAGATGCAAATAGTGAACGTTCAGGCCTCAGTCAAATTTCACCGATTATTTTTAAAGAAAGTTAAATTCATCATCTCTAGGGCACAGTCTAAAGTGGGGTAAAGGTCTAGTTAGATAGTTGCTCGCCTGGATCAGCATTCTGGATGATGGGCACTTTAAAGCTATCTTTCAATATCAGGGCACAATCTTTCTCTTGGAACATCATACCCAACTCTTCTTCTGCATCTTCGCCATTGTATATGGGCATTCTTATTGATAATGATTGGTACAAATTTGGAAATGACTTGCGTAACTGTAGAGGATGCCTTTTTTTTCTGGTTAGCTTCGGAGGCTTCTTTGGAGCTGGGACGTACCCTAGGCCTTAAAGGTAACCATTTTCTGGGATTGACACTGGTTTCTTTATACCATGCAGCTCTTTAACTAGACCTTTGCCGAGTTCAAACCCGCTTTGAAGCATGGTGGCAACAATTATTTTGTAGACTGGCGACATAGGATTCTGCTCATCGTCTCCTTTATGGGCTGCTCCCACTAGTTCTTTCACATGGAAGTCTGTATAAAAGGGTTTATATTAAAGGTAATTATTTAGAGTTTAATGAGGGAAATTAATGAACTATATGTGCCATGAGTGTAATTGTATGAAGTCTAAGTTGAGGGTTGAAGACTAGAGGCATTGAAAGAGCTATTGTGTATGTTTAACCATATTATTATATTCGTGGGATTATTTTACAAGGAGTGAAGTGGGGAACAGAGCGTCAACTTAACTAAAGGTTGTTAAATCGGATGTGCGGGGTCGACATGAATATGATTGATAGACCTTTATATGACTTAAGTGATTTGTGTGATAGATGAACCTTTATGTGTTTAGTGATTTCTGTGATTGATAAATCTCTTTATGACTTGGGTGATTTGTATGATTGATGAAACATTATGTGATTAGGTGATCTATATGATTCCATGGATTCTATGTGAACATATACCCTATGTGACTACTTATACTGCCTAGAAAAGGACTTATATGAGAGTCAACTTTATGTTTATCTCTCTTTATGTAACTTTTGTCGTTGTTAGTGTATGATGCCTATGGGGGTACATTGTATACTAATTCTATGCTTGCTGCATCTTTTACATGGATGTAGGTACTCAGTCTATTCAGGTTGCAGATGGAGCACGTGGAGATTAAGGCATGCTATTCCTCATATCGGTGACCTTGGTCTTTGTCTTAGTTAGACAGTTCTTAATCATATTGTATTCTTAGTAGTCCTTGTATGAGCCAGACCAGGTTTTGGGAAAGCATTGTAAGGATTTGACAATTATTAAATTAATGAGAATTATTGTATATCTTGTAATTTATTCATTTATATTCCTCATTGTTTAAGTTATGTCAAAGGTTTGGGATGGTTCTTCTATTAGTGAGAATAGTGTAGGTTCCACCACGATGCCCATGATTTAGGTCGTAACAAGTTGGTATCAGAGCTCTAGTTTCACCGGTCTCATGAGTATAAGGACAGTGTTTAGTAGAGTCTCGCGGATAGGTACGTAGACGTATGTACTCATCCTCAAGAGGCTATAAGACATTTAGGAAATCTCCCTTTCTTTCGTGCGACTTTTTTCAAATTGATATATGAAACTTCTTCATCCTTTTCTATCACCGATGGTGGTAACATACTTTTAAATTTGTGTGTTAGTGGTTCGATATGACATCACGCGGTAAGGTATGAGGTGTGTTACCATGATACGGATGCGTGACCATGTTCAGTCTTCATCTATGATTTGAAGGTCTAATTTAGTGGGGTTATGGTTTGGACCTCTCAGTTTGGTGATATCTTTGGGAAGTGGAAATAGTAATATAGAGGCGCTAGAAGAGAAATTGCATGGATCAATCTCCGCTATATGAAGGGAAAAATTGGTATATGTTGTGCTCATTAGGATAAGGTTGCAAGATGTACGAGAGTAGATGTCGTTTAATGTTTTGAAAGTTAAGTTGAACTTTGACGTGGCTGAAATGTAGTAGTGGAGTGAGAGCTAGTGGTTGTATAGTGGTTTTTTCAGGGAATGACTATTTGTTCTAGGTCAGGTGGCAAGGTTACTTGTGACGAGTGAAGCTTATGGAAATAGACAGTCATGTTTCTTCAAATAAAGTTTGGAGTTCTATTTAAGCAATTATCGAGTGTTGCATCTAACTCTTGGATAAGATCTATGGGCATGGTATATAATAGTTAATACTTGAGAAGTTCTATAATTACTGGTATAATGACTTTGGAGTTGACCGAAGGGAAGGGAAAATTGCACGGTTAGTTGGATGTGTTCTGGGTTAACAAATAAAGTAAGGGTTGGTTCTTCGTAGGCAAACATCTTGTAAATACTCTTGAATAAGGTGTTGATCAATGGGGATATTTATGGTAACAGATTGATGACGGTTTGATCTAATACTAGTTGTGAAAAGCTTCAGGTATTGATGATCGGGTCCGTAACTTATGAACTAATATAGTAGAAGGGTTATTCGGTTAGGGATTTTTGGCAAGGGTACTTTGATGAAACTTTATGAGAATGTTAGCAGGATTATATGTTCGGTGATTAAGGATTGACTTTCGGATCACGGGCCAGTTCGATGATGGTTTAGGATATCACTTGGGTACTAAATGATTATTGGTCAGAGTAATTAGAGTGGGACGGTACCATTCTAGTGGAGGAATTTTATAAATGATGGTACATGAGATGTGTTGGATAGGGAGGAGCTTCCAGTTTAAAGGTTCGAGTAAGGTGAGAGAAACTCTTTGTTGTTTGGGGTATGCAGTGTCCTACTATCTCAAAGATTGGTTCAGTTATTTTACTAGGCCTATGATATTTCAGTACATTTTGTAACATGTTTGAGTAATGATTGGTTGTTAGTGGTGAATGTGATTTAAATGAAATATGGAAATTTATGAATTCGATAAATACGTGATTGATCTAAGTTGGAATGAGTAAGGTGCGTCTTCCAGATAGGGGAGGATTTGAGTTTGAATAATAAGAATTCTTGGGTTAGGTGCAGATCATGTTGGCATTATTTATGCATCTTTCAGAGTAGGTGAAATTGTTTACTATGCTCGGAGGAGTATGTTTATGGTAATTGACTAAGTGTTTGGACGAATACCCCATGGGGTTCGTGATTAGCGACTGGTTGTAGACAATGTTGAAGCGTTGTTGATTAATAGCATGGATGAGTATTTCAAGAATTTAAGACATAGAAGTAATTGTGCATGGAAGGTGCATGGATCTTAAGGTTGATACATTAGGATTTGGTAAGATGCGAGGGTTGCGGGTTTTATACCTTCTGTATTCATAAGGGATAGTTAGGTCTTATTATTAGGGAATCAATGGATGGAGGTGTAGTAAATGAGGTAGCATGCCTTACGTTGAAATGTTCGTAGTTGTGGTAAGTTAAGAGAAAGTATAAAGAGGATTCGATGTATTAGAGTTCATGGGGCTTTATCAGATTTGCGTATCGGGTTGAAGTTGAGAAACATAAAGATTTCAATCATAGGGTATAGTTCTTGGGCACTAAGTTGATGAATCGAATAGAATCCAGCTTTTAGAGTGGTGGGTGACAACATATTTATTGATTATTCATGAGAAAAGACATTGAAGTGGTCACCGTATGCTTATGGAAGGCGTACTAGTAATTTTGGAATTCGTTTGGGTGACTATCGATGATTTAGAAATTTGAAAACTTATCTCCGGGTTAGCATTGTTCAATTAGGACTGGGTGGCCCATGTTTATGTTTCCTAGAGGACTTATGCTATCCTAGTAAACCACTGATAAGTGTTCGATAGAATTCAATTCGAAATGGAGGTATGGCAATATTACCTGTCCTCATTAAAGTTTCCAAGTGGGATTAATGATATTCTTTAGATGACAACAATTCAGACAGTTCTAATGGTTTACATGGGTACTTAGTATGTATTGAGGAGGTATAAATAGTTATATGAAGTCTTAGAGCGATCAACCGATTTTTGATGAATTTGGCATGATAAGGTAATCAATAGGTATGCTCGTAGTATGGTGATTTGGAGATTCTGGAGAAATTAAACAGTGGGTTCTGGCTAAGTGAATTTGACTTTTGGGTACAGAATTGACGAGACTGGGATTAGCACAATCGACCTTGGATCAGATCAATTTTTAATGGAATTACTTAGAATTTTCTCAGATAAAGCAAGTGTTCTTTTCTGGTGAGGAAGCCATGATTTGGGCTTGTGACTTGTGTGTATGTGTTTCTAGGGAATCTTGGTGTGAATGGCGGCATTGATAGTTGAGAAGGAAGACTAGTAAAATCAGACTATGTTATCGGTACAAGTTGGACAATGGTTTGTGGCTACAACTAAATAATGATAATGATTAAGGTGTAATTGTGGATTCGATCGAATGCATATAGAGATACATTATGATCAAATTAAATAATTCAGACGGAGTCAGTTCTTACATTCGAGGATCAGTTGTGAAAGAAAGTTTGGGTATGAAGGAATAGAGATTTAAGTCATTGAGCTAAGTTAATGGCAGTTTTGACTGATATAGTGAATAAGCGGTACTGTCGGTATATATATTTATTTCTTGTTGAGATTCCATAAGGTTACGATGGGGATTCTTTAGTTACTCGTCGGCTTTCGTATTTTCCTTCTTTCATTCGAAGATGAATGTTTATTTAATTGGTATCTAATGTAATGATCCGTCCGATCATTTTTATCTATAGACCCTTATTTAACTATGTTTTCCTTCCCGTAGACTCTGTGTGGGGTTTGTGATACGCAGGGATGGGTGGCACGAATCCCGAAGTTCATTTATGTGATTTTCTAAAGGAAAAAACATAAATGGGAAACTTAGAGTTAATAGGTTTGACTCAGAGTTGACTTTTGAGTGTGTGGGTTCGTTTCCAAGTTTCGTCGCTTTCGATAGTTCTGGAGATTCATTTATGACTAATCGAGTCATTAGTTCGCTTCTAGAGGCAATCAGATGTACTTTGTGGCCTTAATTATAAAATTGTGATATTTGATTGTTTTGGGAGATTCTTTAGAAAAGTATGTCTTAGCTAGGTTATATGAGAAATACGAGGGCGTGATTGAGTTTGTAGCACTATTTACCTTGGAATAGCATGTTTAGTTTGTGTCCGGGGGGGCTCGGGAGTGTTTTGGATATTTTGTGGACGAATCGCTAACTTTAGGGTTGTTGGTGTCTGGTGTTCGCACCAATGACTGTGTGGCCGATTTTGCATGCTCACCTCTGTAGAGGTTGGCTTGTAGATGCAGGACCTAAGTGATGTGTGGAGTTCCGCTTCTGCGGATGCCTTCTCAAAGAGGCGATGACGCCTCTGCGGAATTTCTTCTGCTTCTGTGTTGTTATGCCTCTTAAGTTTTACGTTCCATCCTATCATCAATTGATATTGATATCCCAGGAAGAGGTATGACCTTACGGAAAGTTAATGGAGGATTATAGCTTGTTTATGGAAGTATCGGAGTGTGTGGAAGTTAAACGAATCGAAGAAATTACGTCTCGACGAAATCAACCGAACTGCCAATTTGACGGACCATCAAAATGGAGTGGTCCACCGTCAAATGGCTTGCAAAATGCCAGGCCTCAAATGTGGTTTGACGGTCCAGATTGACGAACTGTACAAATGGTATGAACTATCTTTTGGGTGGCGCCAATTTTTTCCAGATATAAATCGGGTCACGCAAATTTAGGGCCTCATTACCACTTAGAATCATCCCCAAATTATTCCTCAAACCCTCTCTAAGTTTCCTATAATATTGTAGTCAAATCAAAGGCAAATCACGCAAAATCAATGTGATAAACCCCGTGGCTATCGTAGTAATCAACGTGATCCACCTCTACTTATTCTTATTGTTAATAGATCATTTAAAACAAGTTGTGAAAGGATCTTCATAGTTAAAACTCGTAAACTTGTGGAATCATGGTTATATGACTTGTTGGGCTCTTTTACTTGATATATGAGGTGAAATTAATAATTAAATGTGTTGTATGTGTTTTGGAGTTAAGGAAAGTGCATGTTGGATGATTGTGGAGTCGAATTGCATAAGTATTCCTTTTAAAGAAGCTGAAGAACCCTATGTGCTTAAGTTGTTCGACAATATGCATGAGTGCGCTTCTCCATAAGATACAGATTCAATATTAATATCAAGTCCCTTATATGATGTAGATAATCATCCATAACGTGTACGAGGCATTACGGGACATAACTAGCTTCTTTGATAAGGTATGTAAGAAAACTTTCTTTCTTGGCATGACTCGATATATCAATAGGCTTCTCTCTTGTGAAATTTACTAGAGAAAAGACTTCTTTGACAAATTTATCCTAATTATTGAGTATTTCTAATCCGTAGCATCTCTCGGGTTCTATATGATCTAAATTGATTATATTGAGAGTCTTGAACGTAGCGCTAATAACAATAGTAGGAGGATAACAACGATAGGTCAATCCGGCTTTACTTATGATATCCTTTGGAGTCTGTCTTGCATTGAACTTATCTATATGTAGCTATTTTCTTGTCGAGCCGTGTTATAGTCGGTGCGGGTACAACACCTATTTGTGCACACCACTACAGTTGGTTTTGATATTATCGAGTCCCCCATCTAGGTCGGGTACAACCGAGTCCTCATAGAGGACGGGTATGATATATATATTATGATATGACTTACCCCACAGAGAGGATGCATAGTGAATTATATGGCCCCACTGAGCGACTTGATTTTTACAAACATGTATATATCTTCATGATTGTGACGTGTAGGCCCTTAGAGGCTTTTTTCAGTTTCAGGTTGACTTTTGTACCCATATCTCTTATGTTATCTCTTCTGTTTATATTGGTTATCTGCCTTAAATATTTAGTACATATATCATACTTATGCCCCCTTTCTGGGGCACTGTGTTCATGATCCCAAATACAGATAGACATAGCGGTGCTCCTCCTCAGTAGGTGGCATGTTCAGTTGTGACTGCCGCACTCCTTTCTCTCAAAGTTGTTGTACGGAAGTATTTAGGTACTATTATATATGTCACTAGCATTTTAGGTATAGCAGACCCCTATCCGGACCTGCTGATATATCATATCACTCTTAGAGGCTTGCATACTTGTGTATAGTAGGTATATGTATATTGTGGCCTTGTCAACCCTCTTTTATTAGTAGTGCACTCTCCTTGTGGCCTTGTCAGCCTTGATTATCTGTATATACCTATCTTGATGGGACTCTTCTGCGTGCAAGTTTTCATACGTTCTAGTCTTATATGGTTATGTGGAGGCCTTGTCGGCTCAAGTTTCATAATACAGGTTTCAGTTACTACACTGGTACGCTCAGGCCATCGGGCGCTGGGTGTTGGCCACAAAAAAGGTTCGGGTGTGACAAACTTAGTATCAGAACAGGTCTGTCCTAGGGAGTCTGCAAGCCATATCTAGTAGATTCTTGTTTATGGGTGTGTTGTGCACCACACTTATAAGTAGGAGGCTACATGATAATTAGGATTGTTACTTTTCTTCCTTCTCTAGAGCGTGCGATAGTGCCAAATCGTAAAGTGTTCACTCCAAATCCTTATCTTGTTTATGTTCTCAGTTATGCCTACTACTAGATGACAGAAAGCCATTCGAAGGTTAGATGAGGAGGCGGGTGAGGGTGCCAGTAAGGCACCACCCACTGACCCAAGGGGACAGGAGCATCAGGATGAGTCTGTATCTCGGGCCTCCAGGACTCCACCCCCACCCTCACCTCTCACGGGCAAAGGGGAGTTGATGTACCTCCAGTTCCTCCTCTGGTTGTACCTGATCAGGATCTAGACCTGCAGAGTGTCATCCAGTTGTTGACTAGGCTAGTGGCCTCTCAGGTGCAGTGTTAGACTTTCGGTGTTTCTGATAGGGTTGTGAGTGTGATAGTTTGGGATTTCCTACACCTGGACCCTCCAGTATTTATAGGGATATATCTTAATATAGACCCATAGATGTTTCTTGAAGCAGACCTTACGAGTTATGCATGCGACAAATGCTAAGTCAGTAGAGTTGGCTTCCTATAGATTGCAAGATATGGCAGTGACCTAGTTTGAGACTTAGGAGCAGACTCGGGGACCCCAAATCCCCACCTATAGACTGGAGGGAGTTCTTTGAGGCATTTTTACAACAGTATCTGCTGGTTGAGATTTGATGCGCTAGGAGAGATAGGTTCTTACACTTGGAACATGGTAATATGAGTGTCTGAGAGTATAGCTTGCAGTTCAACTCCTTGGCCAGGTAAGCTTCATGATTGTTGTTGATATGAACGACCGGGTACATCAGTTTGTTTAGGGTTTGGGGCAACATTTGGTAAATGAGTGGACAACAGCTTCGTTAAATTTGATTATGGATATCTCTCTCATTTAGGCCTATACATATAATCTAGAGGACCGTAAGAGGCAACAACGAGCCAATTGAGAACATAATAGGGGCCAGCATAAGAAATCCCGATTTGCAGGTGATACAAGGGAATTTAAGGAAGATTTAGACCTCAGTTTCCTAGGCGCCCATCTTATTCGATGACTAGTGCACCACCACAGATTGAGGGCCAGTATCGTGATCCGACCACTTATTCTGGTCATGGTCAAGGTTCATGAGCGTCAGGCTCCTAGTATACATGAGAGTCCAGTCAGGTGAGGCCACTGATGCCATATTGTGGTTGATATGGTATGACTCATTTCGGGCAATGCCGTCAGGGTTTGGATGTGTGCTTTTTATATGGCTAGCCTTATCATATTATGTGGTTTTATTCGATGAGAGGTGGAGACGGTAGAGGCATAGGCAGAGGAGAAACACCTAGTTTGAGCGGTCCCTAGAACCGTATCTATGCTTTGTTAGGTCGAGAGAACCTTGAGACATCTCCAGATATGGTTATAGGTATATTATCTGTCTCTTCGCTTGACGTATATGCATTGATAGATTTGGGTTCCACCTTATCTTATATTACACCCTTTAATGCTGGTAAGTGTGAAAAAGAGCCTGAATTGTTACATAAGTTTTTTGAAGTGTCCACGCCCATCGGTGAATCTGTAGTTATTAGGTGGGTAAATAGGAATTGTGATGTAAAGATATATGATCGTCATACTGTAGCCTATTTTAATAAGCTAGAAGTGGTGGAATTTGATGTTATTATGGGCATGGATTGATTGGCTTCTTGCTACGCTATGTTTATTGTTAGACGAATGTCATTCGCTTTAATTTTCCAGGCGAGCCCGTCATTGAATGGAAGGGAAATGTTGCAACACCCAATGGTAGGTTTATTTCCTACCTTAAGGCTCGAAAGATGATCTCGAAAGGATATATCTTCCACTTCATGCGAGTTCAGGACGTAGAGGCAAATACTCCAATCCTTCAATCAGTTCCTGTCGTTAGAGAATTTCCTAAAGAACTTCTAGGTATTCCTCTCGATAGGGAAATTGAGTTTAATATCAACGTACTCCTAGATACCCAACCTATATCTATTTCACTGTATCAAATGGCTCATGTCGAATTGAAAGAATTAAAATCTTAGTTGAAGGATCTTCTAGAAAAGGGCTTTATTAGGCCCAGTACCTCCTCTTGGGGTGCACCAGTGTTATTCGTTTGTAAAAAGGATGATTCATAAAGAATGTGTATTGATTACCATCAGATGAATAAGGTGACTATTAAAAACAAGTATTCGCTCCCTGGAATTGATGACTTGTTTGATTAGTTGCAAGGCGCTAAGTATATCTCGAAGATTGATCTCAAGTATGGATATCATCAGTTACGGGTTAAGGAGATAGATATTCCAAAGACCGCCTTTTGTACTGGATATGGCCACTACGAGTTTCTTATTATGTCTTTGGTTTGACTAATGCACTGACGACCTTCATGGATCTGATGAACCGGGTATTTAAATTGTTCCTGGATATCTTTATAATAGTGTTTATTAACGACGTTCTGGTATATTCTCGATCAGAAGCCGAGCATGCGAATCATTTGCGATCGGTGTTATAGACATTCCAGGACCCCGAGTTATACGCTAAGTTTCCTAAATGTGAATTCTGGTTGAACTTAGTGTCTTTTCTAGGTCATGTAGTGTCGGATGAAGGCATCAAAGTGGATGGTCAGAAGATCAAGGTTGTAAAGAATTGGCCGAGTCCCACAACTACTACGGAGGTATGTAGTTTCTTGGGCTTGGCAAGTTATTATCGAAGGTTCATAGAGAATTTCTCTTCTATTGTCGCTTCATTGACAAAGTTGACGCATAAGCAGTCATGTTTCAGTGGTCTGAGGCTTGCGAAAAGAGTTTTCAGGAGTCGAAAAACATAATAACATCAGCACCTGTGTTAGCACTACCTGAAGGATCGGAGGTCTTTGTGGTGTAATGTGATGCTTCTAGAGTAGGGTTGGGTTGTGTTCTGATGCAGCATGGTAAAGATATTGCATATACTTCTAGGCAACTAAGGAAACATGAGCAGAACTACCCTAGTCACGATATGGAATTAGCGGATGTTATATTTGCTCTGAAGATATGGCGTCATTATCTGTATGGAGTTCATGTTGATATATTTACAGACCATAAAAGCTTGCCGTATATAATCAAGCAGAAAAAGTTAAATCTGCAACAGCGAAGATGTCTTGAACTACTAAAGGACTATGATGTGGATATTTTATACCATCCGAGCAAGGAAAATGTTATAGCCAACAAATAAAGCCATAAGTCAATGGGCAGCCTGAGACATGTGGAAGGTGACAAGATAGAGATGACCAGGGATCTATACCGATTGGCCAGTATAAACATGTTATTATTAGATGCAAGAGATGGAGGTGCTGTAGAAATTGAACCAAAAAAGGCCCTTCTCTCCGACATCAACATCCTTTCGTAATACCATACCCCCACGGTTAGAGAAAAAGCCCAAAATGACATAACCAAATATTTGTTTTGCCAATGATGGATTTCACGCCACAAAATGAATCGAGGAACTATGGACGTTTACACGTTATTGGTTCCCAGAAGAGTTAATATCTCCATTAGCCTCTTGGTCAGGTCTAAAGGTCTAAGGGGAAGACTTTTTCTTACTCTTTAACTCCCGGTAATTTCTTATTTTTTCTATCGAAAGAGAGTGAGTGCAAACCTTGAGACTTTATTAAACAAGCAAGAAAGGCTCTTTTTATCTTATTAGTCAAGCACTTTTAAGATGCCGTCGAGTCTTCCTTAGTGGCAGAAGTAAAGGTATGATAATTTGATGCTATAACCCTGGTTAGGATCAAGGAAGGTGTCCCCTTCAAAATAAGTGGTTATTCAAGTTGTCAGAAAATGGAGTTCTCATGTATAAGGGTCGGCTGAGTGTACTCGATGTAGAAGGGCTTCGAGGTTGGATCATGACAGAAATTCATCAGTCCAGATATTCTATTCATCCTGGTTCTACTAAGATGTATAATGACCTTCAACAACTCTATTAATGGAATGATATAAAGAAAAATATCATAGAATTTGTTGCTCAATGCCCAAATCGCCAACTGGAGGATTGTTACAGAATATAGAGATCCCAACATAGAAATTAGAGGCAATTAACATGGATTTCATTATAGGACTGTCTAATTCTCATCGGATTTTTGATGTTATATGGGTTATCATGGATAGGCTCACGAACACAACTCATTTTCTACCGGTACGAACCACATACTCAGTTGAGGATTATGCTAAGCTTTATATTAAATAAATAGTCCGACTTCATGGAGTCCAAATGTCTATTATATCTGACAGAGGTGCATAATTTACAACTAACTTTTGGAGGTCTTTTTAGAAGGGCTTGGGTACTCAGATTAGTCTCAGCACTGCTTTTCATCCTCAGACAGATGGGCAAGCCGAGCGCATTATTTAGACGCTCGAAGATATGTTATGAGCTTGTGTCTTAGATTTTAAGGGAAGCTGGGAAGATCATTTGCTACTTATCGAATTCACCTACAGTAATTGCTACCATTCCAGTATTCATATGCCACCATATGAGGCACTATATAGGCGGAAATGCAGATCTCATATTGGTTGGTTCAACGTTGGTGAGGCAAAACTACTAGGACCTGATTTGGTACTGAAGGCTGTAGAAAAAGTGAAGGTAATTCAGGAACGATTATTAACAGCTTTAAGTCGACAAAAGTCTTATTCGGATAATAGATGCCGCGATATAGAGTTTGTTATGTGAGATTGGTTGTTACTAAAGGTATCACCTATGAAGGGTGTAATGAGATTCGGTAAGAAGGGCAAACTTAGCCCCCGATATGTTGGGCCATATCAGATTATTAAGAGAATCAACCAAGTGGCTTATAAGCTTGAGTTACCCCCAAAATTAGAAGCAGTTCACCCGGTGTTCTACGTATCGATGCTTCGCAAATTTTTAGGTAATCTTTCTTGCATAACTTCCATTGAAGATGTTCAGATCACGGAGGACCGATAGTACGAAAAAGTTCCTATCACTACCTTGGATCACCAAATCTGTAAGCTATGGACCAAAGAAGTTGCTTGCGTTAAAGTATTATGGAGGAATAACAATGTAAAATAAATGACTTGGGAGGACGAAGAATATATGAAGTCCCGATATTCTTATTTGTTCCATACCCCAGGTTTATGTCAATACTCCTACGATACGATTCTCTCATTTCTATTCTATTTATCTATCTTGAATCATATACTCTATTTAGGTGCTAATGTTGAGATAGATGGGGCAAATGCAGCTGAGAGTAAGGCGAATGATACTTAAGGTGACTTATTGCTAACACTCTTTGATTCTTTTATATATAGATGATCATGTGAGGCTGATTGTAATGAACCAATCCGTCATTTTGAGAACCGATTCGCTATTTTGGCGTATCGTCTATTCTAGAAGCTCTGTAGTAATTATTTTGACTTTCTTATAAAATATGAAGTCAAACAGATGTCATTTGGTTCACTTTGGGAGAAGGATTCACTATGGAAGTTCTAGCATTCAATTACTTGGATAAATTGTTTATTTTGGGAAAACGTGCTTTGATTGGAGATATGAAGATCATGTTAGATTTGTAATAATATTATTTATGGCATGTAGAAATTGATGGAGTTAATTTTAGAGTTTGTTTGGTTTATTTTAGACAATTAAATCGGTTTTAGAATTATATATGCCTAATTATGGTGAAAAGACAGTCACATAAGAAATAAGACCAGATTCAAAATGTGTTGTTTCAGTTAGGTCTGAGATATGATTTATGACTTAGTGGAATCATTGGTTTGGTTCTTGAGAGGTTGGGATGTCATTAAGGTGGTTGAGTGAGAAACTAGCTTTTGAGATGGTTTGGAGGTGACCAAAGTTAACATCCGGTCAAGAGAGATCCATTTAGGTGTTTTGAGAGTTCGAGCAACTTTGTATGATCATTTTTTACTTATATAAACTTTGGGAATTGGATTTGGATTTCATTTGGTCAAACTAGGGTGTTTGAGTCATTGGCTTAAGTCGTTCCCCTTCGAAGTTTCAATATACCATTATATTCATTTGAAGTTGGAATTAAGTTTTCATTATTTTAATAGATGCGTATCAAAATTTTTGATCGGTAGCAACTTGAATCCTCGCATTTCGCCTTCATATGACGAAGTTATGGTCATTTTAGCGCGGACATCTGTTGTTGTATCTGGTGTCTCCGAGGGCGGACTTCTGGTCCACTAGGGCGAAGTTGGGCTCGCTGGGGGGACTTCGCATTTCGCCTTCGTATGAGGAAGTTATGATCATTAACTTTCGGTATTTCCCAATTATCAATTGATTTTTCAATATCTTGTATAATAATTTATTCCAAATTTATTATCTTCTTTGAATACATGGAAGATGTTGAACCAAAATCAAAAGAAGTAGATTTATTTAAAAACGAGTCCATTTTTATGAAATCTTATTTTCGAAACTCAAGTTCTTCCTACAATCCCAAGCAATTCACAGGTCTAACTGCCTACACCTTGAGGACTTACTACCCGGACCTTTCAAGGAAAGAAAACTCAGAAGAGCCTAAATCTCTAGACAAGACTTTCATAAATTTGAACAACATTTCTATATATCTCTACCCTCCATGCTCTGATACCAAACTACGCCCGATGATCTAAACGGGATAATAGACAAGGAAGGAATTGAAATATAAGGGATTGAAAAATTAAAACACAAAGGAGATATATAGAAATTAAAGTAAGATTAACCTACAAATTACGGTTCCTATTAAGGAATCCATAATTTTGAAGGATCTGCAAGAATTTAAACGAAGTAGGCGGTAAAACCAGCCAACATCATAATGCAAGAATTTAAAAGCATGAATTTAAAAGAATGAATTTAAAATATTAGGAGATAGCACCTTTCATAATCATATTTATTCAAAATATTAAAACTTACAAAGATTTATACTTGAATACTTTTAAAGAGATCTATCTTACGAGTTTACAAGGCATTTGGGAATTTTTGAGGAGGTATTTTTTATGAGAGGAATTTCGTATGAGGGGAATTGAAATTTATCTAGCTTACTTCTCTCTAGAATCTGAAATCTTATGAAAGAAAAAACTTGTTCTTTATGAAGGGGAGAGGGTCTCCTTTTATAAGAGTTTTACATGACATTTCAGTAATTAAAAAAGAATCTAACTATTCATGATCAGTGGAGAATGACGTCATCCCCGACATCATCATCTTTTGGCATTTTCACGAATTATTGTTGGAATATTTACTTTCACTGTTTCCTTTTTGAAAGTATTTTTTTGTGGGCATTTCTGTCAAAAAAAAATCTGAACTTTATTTCGGATATTTTGTCTTCTTTTGGCGATCTTTTCAGAATCCACTATTGCCAAAAACTAAATTGTCTTCAATATCAGTTTCTGGTTCTCCTTCGGCTGATCAAGAGAATTGTTTTGATGAAGACAGTGCAATCTTCAGAATTATTGCTTGCATTTCTTCGGGATTCTTGGCCGCTGTAAGCATTGAGGACATTTGGGATTTCTGGTAAACAAAATGGGTGTGCTCCGGTGTTTGTAGTGGTACCCGTTCATGGATGGGCTTCCGGTTATTTAACCGTTCCTGGGCTTTACATGGGGCTAGACTTGCTGGTATATGTTATAGTTGTCCCACCTTCTGATTTTGAACCTTCTTCGGACAGTTGGAATTTTATCCCTGAATAATCTACGAACCATGTGAAAACCCATGGTAAATGGAATCAGGTGTGAAATAGGTGTAGTGGGACAAATCTTTTTTCTTCCTCAGTTGGTTTATAAAGGGATATTTTTATCATTGAGGGATACTAAAAAGTTTGGGTAACAATCAAAAGAGATTGGTCCTATGTAGACACTAGACTCAACAGAACTTAATAAGTAATCTTCAAAGTTAGTGAATTTGACATCTTTTAAGATAGTAAGAATTGAGGGTATTTAATCCTTCCTTAGTTAAGGGTTTTATCTCTACTTGAACTAAGCCAATATGAATATATTTATAATTTCTTTCCCTATGTTTTTTCAAGAAATTTTGACAAGTAATTGTATTATTCCAAAGTGTTTTGTTAATTGGATATCTCTTTCTTCTGTTTTAATCGTGAAATCAGTTTTGAAAAATTGGTAGTTGGAATTTTTGTAAATTTGATATCTATTTACTTTCGGTATTTCCCAATTATCAATTGATTTTTCAATATCTTGTATAATAATTTATTCTGAATTTATTATCTTCTTTGAATACATGGAAGATGTTGAACCAAAATCAAAAGAAGTAGATTTATTTAAAAACGAGTCCATTTTTATGAAATCTTATTTTCGAAACTCAAGTTCTTCCTACAATCCCAAGCAATTCACAGGTCTAACTGCCTACACCTTGAGGACTTACTACCCGGACCTTTCAAGGAAAGAAAACTCAGAAGAGCCTAAATCTCTAGACAAGACTTTCATAAATTTGAACAACATTTCTATATATCTCTACCCTTCATGGCTCTGATACCAAACTACGCCCGATGATCTAAACGGGATAATAGACAAGGAAGGAATTGAAATATAAGGGATTGAAAAATTAAAACACAAAGGAGATATATAGAAATTAAAGTAAGATTAACCTACAAATTACGGTTCCTATTAAGGAATCCATAATTTTGAAAGATCTGCAAGAATTTAAATGAAGTAGGCGGTAAAACCAGCCAACATCATAATGCAAGAATTGAAAGAATTTAAAAGCATGAATTTAAAAGATTAGGAGGTAGCACCTTCCATAATCTTATTTATTCAAAATATTAAACCTTACAAAGATTTATACTTGAATATTTTCAAGGAGATCTATCTTGGGAGTTTAAAAGGAATTTGAGAATTTTGGAGGAGGTATTTTGGAGTAGAGGAATTCATATGAGGGGAATTGGAATTTATCTAGCTTACTTCTCTCTAGAATCTAAAAATCTTATGAAAGAAAAAGCTTGTTCTTAATGGAGGGGAGAGGGTACATGGCATTTTAATAATTAAAAAAGGAATCCAACTATTCATGACCAGTGGAGAATGACATCATCGTCTTTTGGCATTTTCTCGAATTATTGCTGGAATCTCTAATTTCATTGTTTCCTTTTTGAAAGTAACTTTTTGTGGGCATTTCCATCGAATTTTGTCTGAACTTTATTTTGGATATTTTGTCGTCTTTTGGCGATCTTTTCAGAATCCACTATTGCCAAAAACTGCATTGTCGTCAATATCAGTTTTCGGTTCTTCTTCGGCTGATCAAGAGCCTTGTTTTGATGAAGACAGTGCAATCTTCAGAATTATTGCTTGCATTTCTTCGGGATTCTTGGCCTCTGCAAGCATTGAGGACATTTGGGATTTCTGGTAAACAAAATATGTGTGCTCCGGTGTTTGTAGTTGTACCCGTTCATGGATGGGCTTCCGGTTATTTAACCATTCCTGGGCTTTACATGGGGCTAGACTTGCTGGTATATTTTATAGTTGTCCCACCTTCTGATTTTGAACCTTCTTCGGACAGTTGGAATTTTATCCCTGAATAATCTACGAACCATGTGAAAACCCATGGTAAATGGAATCAGGTGTGAAATAGGTGTAGTGGGACAAATCTTTTTTCTTCCTCAGTTGGTTTATAAAGGGATATTTTTATCATTGAGGGATACTAAAAAGTTTGGGTAACAATCAAAAGAGATTGGTCCTATGTAGACACTAGACTCAACAGAACTTAATAAGTAATCTTCAAAGTTAGTGAATTTGACATCTTTTAAGATAGTAAGAATTGAGGGTATTTAATCCTTCCTTAGTTAAGGGTTTTATCTCTACTTGAACTAAGCCAATATGAATATATTTATAATTTCTTTCCCTATGTTTTTTCAAGAAATTTTGAGAAGTAATTGTATTATTCCAAAGGGTTTTGTTAATTGGATATCTCTTTCTTCTGTTTTAATAGTGAAATCAGTTTTGAAAAATTGGTAGTTGGAATTTTTGTAAATTTGATATCTATTTACTTTCGGTATTTCCCAATTATCAATTGATTTTTCAATATCTTGTATAATAATTTATTCCGAATTTATTATCTTCTTTGAATACATGGAAGATGTTGAACCAAAATCAAAAGAAGTAGATTTATTTAAAAACGAGTCCATTTTTATGAAATCTTATTTTCGAAACTCAAGTTCTTCCTACAATCCCAAGCAATTCACGGGTCTAACTGCCTACACCTTGAGGACTTACTACCCGGACCTTTCAAGGCAAGAAAACTCAGAAGAGCCTAAATCTCTAGACAAGACTTTCATAAATTTGAACAACATTTCTATATATCTCTACCCTTCATGGCTCTGATACCAAACTACGCCCGAGGATCTAAAGGGGATAATAGACAAGGAAGGAATTGAAATATAAGGGATTGAAAAATTAAAAGACAAAGGAGATATGCAGAAATTAAAGTAAGATTAACTTACAAATTACGGTTCCTATGAAGGAATCCATAATTTTAAAGGATCTGCAAGAATTTAAACGAAGTAGGCGGTAAAACCAGCCAACATCATAATGCAAGAATTTTAAGAATTTAAAAGCATGAATTTAAAAGATTAGGAGGTAGCACCTTCCATAATCTTATTTATTCAAAATATTAAACCTTACAAAAATTTATACTTGAATATTTTCAAGGAGATCTATCTTGGGAGTTTAAAAGGAATTTGAGAATTTTGGAGGAGGTATTTTGGATGAGAGGAATTTCATGAATTATGTAGCTTACTTCTCCGTGGAATCTAAAAATCTTATGAAAGAAAAAGCTTGTTCTTAATGGAGGGGAGAGGGCCTCCTTTTATAGGAGTTTTACATGGTATTTTAGTAATTTAAAAAGAAATCTAACTATTCATGACCAGTGGAGAATGACGCCATCCATGACATCATCATGTTTTGGCATTTTCTCGAATTATAATTTCATTGTTTCCTTTTTGAAAGTATCTTTTTTTTGGGCATTTCTATCGAAATTTTGTCTGAACTTTATTCCGGATATTTTGTTTCTTTTGGCGATCTTTTCAGAATCCACTATAGTAAAAAACTGCATTGTCTTCAATATCAATTTCTAGTTCTTCCTCTTCAGATAAAGAGCATTATTTTGATGAAGACAGTGCAAACTTCAGAATTATTGCTTGCATTTCTTCGGGATTCTTGGCTACTGCAAGCATTGAGGACATTTGGGATTCTGGGAAAGAAACTGGGTGTGCTCCGGTATTTGTAGTGGTACCCGTTCATGGATGGACTTCCGAGTATTTAATCATTCCTGGACTTTGCATGGGGCTAGACTTGCTGGTATTTTATAGCTGTCCCACCTTCTGATTTTGAACCTTCTTCGGAATGTTGGAACTTATCCTCTGAATAATCTACGAACCATATGAAAACCCATGGTAAATGGAATCTGATGTGAAATAGGTGTAGTGGGACAAATCTTTTTTCTTCCTCATTTGGTTTATAAAGGGATATTTTTATCATTGAGGGATACTGAAAAGTTTGGGTAACAATCAAAAGAGACTGGTCATATGCAGAGACTAGACTCAACAGAACTTAATAAGTAATCTTCAAAGTTAGTGAATGTGACATCTCTTAAGATAGCAAGAATTGAGGTATTTAATCCTTCCTTAGTTAAGGGTTTTATCCCTACTTGAACTAAGCTAATATGAATATATTTATAATTTCTTTCCCTATGTTTTTTCAAGGAATTTTGAGAAAGTAATTGTATTGTTCCAAAGGGTTTTGTTAATTGGATATCTCTTTCTTCTGTTTTAATAGTGAAATCAGTTTTGAAAAATTGGTATTTGGAATTTTTATAAATTTGATATCTATTTACTTTCGGTATTTCCCAACTATCAATTGATTTTTCAATATCTTGTATAATAATTTATTCCGAATTTATTATCTTCTTTGAATACATGGAAGATGTTGAACCAAAAACAAAAGAGGTAGATTTATTTAAAAACGAGTCCATTTTTATGAAATCTTATTTTCGAAACTCAAATTCTTCCTACAATCCCAAGCAATTCACAGGTCTAACTGCCTACACCTTGAGGACTTACTACCCGGACCTTTCAAGGAAAGAAAACTCAGAAGAGCCTAAATCTCTAGACAAGACTTTCATAAATTTGAACAACATTTCTATATATCTCTACCCTTCATGGCTCTGATACCAAACTACGCCCGAGGATCTAAAGGGGATAATAGACAAGGAAGGAATTGAAATATAAGGGATTGAAAAATAAAAGACAAAGGAGATATGCAGAAATTAAAGTAAGATTAACTTACAAATTACGGTTCTTATTAAGGAATCCATAATTTTAAAGGATCTGCAAGAATTTAAATGAAGTATGCGGTAAAACCAGCCAACATCATAATGCAAGAATTTAAAAGCATGAATTTAAAAGATTAGGAGGTAGCACCTTCCATAATCTTATTTATTCAAAATATTAAACCTTACAAAGATTTATACTTGAATATTTTCAAGGAGATCTATCTTGGGAGTTTAAAAGGAATTTGAGAATTTTGGAGGAGGTATTTTGGATGAGAGGAATTTCATATGAGGGGAATTGGAATTTATCTAGCTTACTTCTCTCTAGAATCTAAAAATCTTATGAAAGAAAAAGCTTGTTCTTAATGGAGGGGAGAGGGTACATGGCATTTTAGTAATTAAAAAAGGAATCTAACTATTCATGACCAGTGGAGAATGACATCATCGTCTTTTGGCATTTTCTCGAATTATTGCTGGAATCTCTAATTTCATTGTTTCCTTTTTGAAAGTATCTTTTTGTGGGCATTTCTACCAAAATTTTGTGTGAACTTTATTCCGGATATTTTGTCTTCTTTTGGCGATCTTTTCAGAATCCACTATTGCTAAAAACCGCATTGTTTTCAATATCAATTTCTTGTTCTTCTTCTTCTTCTGATGAAGAGCCTTGTTTTGATGAAGACGGTGCAAACTTCAGAATTATTGCTTGCATTTGTTCGGGATTCTTGGCCGCTGCAAGCATTGAGGCCATTTGGGATTTCTGGGAAAGAAACTGGGTGTGCTCCGGTGTTTGTAGTGGTACCCGTTCATGGATGGGCTTCCGGTTATTTAACCATTCCTGGGCTTTACATGGGGCTAGACTTGCTGGTATATTTTATAGTTGTCCCACCTTCTGATTTTGAACCTTCTTCGGACAGTTGGAATTTTATCCCTGAATAATCTACGAACCATGTGAAAACCCATGGTAAATGGAATCTGGTGTGAAATAGGTGTAGTGGGACAAATCTTTTTTCTTCCTCAGTTGGTTTATAAAGGGATATTTTTATCATTGAGGGATACTAAAAAGTTTGGGTAACAATCAAAAGAGATTGGTCCTATGTAGAGACTAGACTCAACAGAACTTAATAAGTAATCTTCAAAGTTAGTGAATGTGACATCTCTTAAGATAGCAAGAATTGAGGTATTTAATCCTTCCTTAGTTAAGGGTTTTATCCCTACTTGAACTAAGCTAATATGAATATATTTATAATTTCTTTCACTATGTTTTTTTAAGGAATTTTGAGAAAGTAATTGTATTGTTCCAAAGGGTTTTGTTAATTGGATATCTCTTTCTTCTGTTTTAATAGTGAAATCAGTTTTGAAAAATTGGTATTTGGAATTTTTATAAATTTGATATCTATTTACTTTCGGTATTTCCCAACTATCAATTGATTTTTCAATATCTTGTATAATAATTTATTCCGAATTTATTATCTTCTTTGAATACATGGAAGATGTTGAACCAAAATCAAAAGAAGTAGATTTATTTAAAAACGAGTCCATTTTTATGAAATCTTATTTTCGAAACTCAAGTTCTTCCTCCTACGATCCAAGAAATTCACGGGTCTAACTGCCTACACCTTGAGGACTTACTACCCTTACCTTTCAAGGCAAGAAAACTCAGAAGAGCCTAAATCTCTAGACAAGACTTTCATAAATTTGAACAACATTTCTATATATCTCTACCCTTCATGGCTCTGATACCAAACTACGACCGAGGATCTAGAGGGGATAATAGACAAGGATGGAATTGAAATATAAGGGATTGAAAAATTAAAAGACAAAGGAGATATGCAGAAATTAAAGTAAGATTAACTTACAAATTACGATTCCTATTAAGGAATCCATAATTTTAAAAGATCTGCAAGAATTTAAACGAAGTAGGCGGTAAAACCAGCCAACATCATAATGCAAGAATTTTAAGAACTTAAAAGCATGAATTTAAAAGATTAGGAGGTAGCACCTTCCATAATCTTATTTATTCAAAATATTAAACCTTAGAAAAATTTATACTTGAATATTTTCAAGGAGATCTATCTTGGGAGTTTAAAAGGAATTTGAGAATTTTGGAGGAGGTATTTTGGATGAGAGGAATTTCATATGAGGGGAATTGGAATTTATCTAGCTTACTTCTCTCTAGAATCTAAAAATCTTATGAAAGAAAAAGCTTGTTCTTAATGGAGGGGAGAGGGTCTTCTTTTATAGGAGTTTTACTTGGTATTTTAGTAATTGAAAAAGAAATCTAACTATTCATGACCGGTGGGGAATGACATCATCATGATTTGGCATTTTCTCAAATTATTGCTGAAATCTTTAATTTCATTGTTTCCTTTTTGAAAATATCTTTTTGTGGACATTTCTACCTAAATTTTGTCTGAACTTTATTCCGGATATTTTGTCTTCTTTTGAAGATCTTTTCAGAATCCACTATTGCTAAAAACTGCATTCTTTTAAATATCAATTTCTTGTTCTTCTTCTTCTGATGAAGAGCCTTGTTTTGATGAAGACAGTGCAAACTTCAGAATTATTGCTTGCATTTGTTCGGGATTCTTGGCCGCTGCAAGCATTGAGGCCATTTGGGATTTCTGGGAAAGAAACTGGGTGTGCTCCGGTGTTTGTAGTGGTACCCGTTCATGGATGGGCTTCCGGATATTTAACCATTTATGGACTTTGTATGGGGCTAGACTTGCTGGTATTTTATAGCTGTCCCACCTTCTGATTTTGAACCTTCTTCGGACTGTAGGAATTTTATCCTCTGAATAATCTACGAACCATATGAAAACCCATAGTAAATGGAATCTGATGTGAAATAGGTGTAGTGGGACAAATCTTTTTTCTTCCTCATTTGGTTTATAAAGGGATATTTTTATCATTGAGGGATACTGAAAAGTTTGGGTAACAATCAAAAGAGACTGGTCATATGCAGAGACTAGACTCAACAGAACTTAATAAGTAATCTTCAAAGTTAGTGAATGTGACATCTCTTAAGATAACAAGAATTGAGGTATTTAATCCTTCCTTAGTTAAGGGTTTTATCCCTACTTGAACTAAGCTAATATGAATATATTTATAATTTCTTTCACTATGTTTTTTATGAAATTTTGAGAAAGTAATTGTATTGTTCCAAAGGGTTGTGTTAATTGGATATCTCTTTCTTCTGTTTTAATAGTGAAATCAGTTTTGAAAAATTGGTATTTGGAATTTTTATAAATTTGATATCTATTTACTTTCGGTATTTCCCAACTATCAATTGATTTTTCAATATCTTGTATAATAATTTATTCCGAATTTATTATCTTCTTTGAATACATGGAAGATGTTGAACCAAAATCAAAAGAAGTAGATTTATTTAAAAACGAGTCCATTTTTATGAAATCTTATTTTCGAAACTCAAGTTCTTCCTACGATCCAAGCAATTCACGGGTCTAACTGCCTACACCTTGAGGACTTACTACCCGGACCTTTCAAGGCAAGAAAACTCAGAAGAGCCTAAATCTCTAGACAAGACTTTCATAAATTTGAACAACATTTCTATATATCTCTACCCTTCATGGCTCTGATACCAAACTACGCCCGAGGATCTAAAGGGGATAATAGACAAGGAAGGAATTGAAATATAAGGGATTGAAAAATTAAAAGACAAAGGAGATATGCAGAAATTAAAGTAAGATTAACTTACAAATTACGGTTCCTATGAAGGAATCCATAATTTTAAAGGATCTGCAAGAATTTAAACGAAGTAGGCGGTAAAACCAGTCAACATCATAAGGCAAGAATTTAAAGAATTTAAAGAATTTAAAAGATTAGGAGGTAGCACCTTCCATAATCTTATTTATTCAAAATATTAAACCTTACAAAAATTTGTACTTGAATATTTTCAAGGAGATCTATCTTGGGCGTTCAAAAGGAATTTGAGAATTTTGGAGGAGGTATTTTGGATGAGAGGAATTTCATATGAGGGGAATTGGAATTATGTAGCTTACTTCTCCGTGGAATCTAAAAATCTTATGAAAGAAAAAGCTTGTTCTTAATGGAGGGGAGAGGGTCTCCTTTTATAGGAGTTTTACATGGTATTTTAGTAATTTAAAAAGAAATCTAACTATTCATGACCAGTGGAGAATGACGCCATCCATGACATCATCATGTTTTGGCATTTTCTCGAATTATTGCTGAAATCTTTAATTTCATTATTTCCTTTTTGAAAGTATCTTTTTTTTGGGCATTTCTATCGAAATTTTGTCTGAACTTTATTCCGGATATTTTGTCTTCTTTTGGCGATCTTTTCAGAATCCAATATTGCTAAAAACTGCATTGTTTTCAATATCAATTTCTTGTTCTTCTTCTTCTGATGAAGAGCCTTGTTTTGATGAAGACGGTGCAAACTTCAGAATTATTGCTTGCATTTGTTAGGGATTCTTGGCCTGCAAGCATTGAGGCCATTTGGGATTTCTGGAAAAGAAGCTGGGGTGTGCTCAGGTGTTTGTAGTGGTACCGTTCATGGATGGGCTTAGGATATTTAACCATTAATGGACTTTGTATGGGGCTAGACTTGCTGGCATTTTATAGCTACACCTTCTGATTTTGAACCTTCTTCGGACTGTAGGAATTTTATCCTCTGAATAATCTACGAACCATATGAAAACCCATGGTAAATGGAATCTGATATGAAATAGGTGAAGTGGGATAAATCTTTTTTCTTCCTCATTTGGTTTATAAAGGGATATTTTTATCATTGAGGGATACTGAAAAGTTTGGGTAACAATCAAAAGAGACTGATCATATGTAGAGACTAGACTCAACAGAACTTAATAAGTAATCTTCAAAGTTAGTGAATGTGACATCTCTTAAGATAGCAATAATTGAGGTATTTAATCCTTCCTTAGTTAAGGGTTTAATCCCTACTTGAACTAAGCTAATATGAATATATTTATAATTTCTTTCCCTATGTTTTTTCAAGAAATTTTGAGAAAGTAATTGTATTGTTCCAAAGGGTTTTGTTAATTGGATATCTCTTTCTTCTGTTTTAATAGTGAAATCAGTTTTGAAAAATTGGTATTTGGAATTTTTATAAATTTGATATCTATTTACTTTCGGTATTTCCCAACTATCAATTGATTTTTCAATATCTTGTATAATAATTTATTCTGAATTTATTATCTTCTTTGAATACATGGAAGATGTTGAACCAAAAACAAAAGAAGTAGATTTATTTAAAAACGAGTCCATTTTTATGAAATCTTATTTTCGAAACTCAAGTTCTTCCTACAATCCCAAGCAATTCACGGGTCTAACTGCCTACACCTTGAGGACTTACTATCCGGACCTTTCAAGGCAAGAAAACTCAGAAGAGCCTAAATCTCTAGACAAGACTTTCATAAATTTGAACAACATTTCTATATATCTCTACCCTTCATGGCTCTGATACCAAACTACGCCCGAGGATCTAAAGGGGATAATAGACAAGGAAGGAATTGAAATATAAGGGATTGAAAAATTAAAAGACAAAGGAGATATGCAGAAATTAAAGTAAGATTAACTTACAAATTACATTTTCCTATTAAGGAATCCATAATTTTAAAGGATCTGCAAGAATTTAAACGAAGTAGGCGGTAAAATCAGCCAACATCATAATGCAAGAATTTAAAAGATTAGGAGGTAGCACCTTCCATAATCTTATTTATTCAAAATATTAAACCTTACAAAAATTTGTACTTGAATATTTTCAAGGAGATCTATCTTGGGCGTTCAAAAGGAATTTGAGAATTTTGGAGGAGGTATTTTGGATGAGAGGAATTTCATATGAGGGGAATTGGAATTATCTTGCTTACTTCTCCCTGGAATCTAAAATTCTTATGAAAGAAAAAGCTTGTTCTTAATGGAGGGGAGAGGGTCTCCTTTTATAGGAGTTTTACATGGTATTTTAGTAATTTAAAAAGAAATCTAACTATTCATGACCTGTGGAGAATGACGCCATCCATGACATCATCATGTTTTGGCATTTTCTCGAATTATTGCTGAAATCTTTAATTTCATTGTTTCCTTTTTGAAAGTATCTTTTTTTGGGCATTTCTATCGAAATTTTGTCTGAACTTTATTCCGGATATTTTTTCTTCTTTTGGCGATCTTTTCAGAATCCAATATTGCTAAAAACTGCATTGTTTTCAATATCAACTTCTTGTTCTTCTTCTTCTGATGAAGAGCCTTGTTTTGATGAAGACGGTGCAAACTTCAGAATTATTGCTTGCGTTTGTTCGGGATTCTTGGCCGCTGCAAGCATTGAGGCCATTTGGGATTTCTGGGAAAGAAACTGGGTGTGCTCCGGTGTTTGTAGTGGTACCCGTTCATGGATGGGCTTCCGGATATTTAACCATTTCTGGACTTTTAATGGGGCTAGACTTGCTGGTATTTTATAGCTGTTCCACCTTCTGATTTTGAACCTTCTTCGGACTATAGGAATTTTATCCTCTGAATAATCTACGAACCATATGAAAACCCATGGTAAATTGAATCTGATGTGAAATAGGTGTAGTGGGACAAATCTTTTTTCTTCCTCATTTGGTTTATAAAGGGATATTTTTATCATTGAGGGATACTGAAAAGTTTGGGTAACAATCAAAAGAGACTGGTCATATAAAGAGACTAGACTCAACAGAACTTAATAAGTAATCTTCAAAGTTAGTGAATCTGACATCTCTTAAGATAGCAAGAATTTAGGTATTTAATCCTTCCTTAGTTAAGGGTTTTATCCCTACTTGAACTAAGCTAATATGAATATATTTATAATTTCTTTCACTATGTTTTTTAAGGAATTTTGAGAAAGTAATTGTATTGTTCCAAAGGGTTTTGTTAATTGGATATCTCTTTCTTCTGTTTTAATAGTGAAATCAGTTTTGAAAAATTGGTATTTGGAATTTTTGTAAATTTGATATCTATTTACTTTCGGTATTTCCCAAGTATCAATTGATTTTTCAATATCTTGTATAATAATTTATTCCGAATTTATTATCTTCTTTGAATACATGGAAGATGTTGAACCAAAATCAAAAGAAGTAGATTTATTTAAAAACGAGTCCATTTTTATGAAATCTTATTTTCGAAACTCAAGTTCTTCCTACAATCCCAAGCAATTCACAGGTCTAACTGCCTACACCTTGAGGACTTACTACCCGGACCTTTCAAGGAAAGAAAACTCAGAAGAGCCTAAATCTCTAGACAAGACTTTCATAAATTTGAACAACATTTCTATATATCTCTACCCTCCATGCTCTGATACCAAACTACGCCCCGAGGATCTATAGGGGATAATAGACATCGAAGGAATTTAAAAATTAAAACACAAAGGAGATATATAGAAATTAAAGTAAGATTAACCTACAAATTACGGTTCCTATTAAGAAATCCATAATTTTGAAGGATCTGCAAGAATTTAAACGAAGTAGGCGGTAAACCAGCCAACATCATAATGCAAGAATTTAAAAGCATGAATTTAAAAGATTAGGAGGTAGCACCTTCTATAATCGTATTTATTCAAAATAGTAAAACTTACAAAGATTTATACTTGAATATTTTCAAGGAGATCTATCTTGGAAGTTTAAAAGGAATTTGAGAATTTTGGAGGAGGTATTTTGGAGTAGAAGAATTTCATATGAGGGGAATTGGAATTTATCTAGCTTACTTCTCTCTAGAATCTAAAAATCTTATGAAAGAAAAAGCTTGTTCTTAATGGAGGGGAGAGGGCCTCCTTTTATAGGAGTTTTACATGGTATTTTAGTAATTTAAAAAGAAATCTAACTATTCATGACCAGTGGAGAATGACGCCATCCATGACATCATCATGTTTTGGCATTTTCTCGAATTATAATTTCATTGTTTCCTTTTTGAAAGTATCTTTTTTTTGGGCATTTCTATCGAAATTTTGTCTGAACTTTATTCCGGATATTTTGTCTTCTTTTGACGATCTTTTCAGAATCCAATATTGCTAAAAACTGCATTGTTTTCAATATCAATTTCTTGTTCTTCTTCTTCTGATGAAGAGCCTTGTTTTGATGAAGACGGTGCAAACTTCAGAATTATTGCTTGCGTTTGTTCGGGATTCTTGGCCGCTGCAAGCATTGAGGCCATTTGGGATTTCTGGGAAAGAAACTGGGTGTGCTCCGGTGTTTGTAGTGGTACCCGTTCATGGATGGGCTTTCGGATATTTAACCATTTCTGGACTTTGTATGGGGCCAGACTTGCTGGTATTTTATAGCTGTCCCACCTTCTGATTTTGAACCTTCTTCGGACTGTAGGAATTTTATCCTCTGAATAATCTACAAACCATGTGAAAATCCATGGTAAATGGAATCTGGTGTGAAATAGGTGTAGTGGGACAAATCTTTTTTATTCCTCAGTTGGTTTATAAAGGGATATTTTTATCATTGAGGGATACTGAAAAGTTTGGGTAACAATGAAAAGAGATTGGTCATATCAGAGACTAGACTCATGAACTTAACAAGTAATCTTCAAAGTTAGTGAATGTGACATCTCTTAAGATAGCAAGAATTGAGGTATTTCATCCTTCCTTAATTAAGGGTTTTATCCCTACTTGAACTAAGCTAATATGAATATATTTATAATTTCTTTCACTATGTTTTTTCAAGAAATTTTGAGAAAGTAATTGTATTGTTCCAAAGGGTTTTGTTAATTGGATATCTCTTTCTTCTGTTTTAATAGTGAAATCTGTTTTGAAAAATTGGTATTTGGAATTTTTGTAAATTTGATATCTATTTACTTTCGGTATTTCCCAATTATCAATTGATTTTTCAATATCTTGTATAATAATTTATTCCGAATTTATTATCTTCTTTGAATACATGGAAGATGTTGAACCAAAATCAAAAGAAGTAGATTTATTTAAAAACGAGTCCATTTTTATGAAATCTTATTTTCGAACTCAAGTTCTTCCTACAATCCCAAGCAATTCACGGGTCTAACTGCCTACACCTTGAGGACTTACTACCCGGACCTTTCAAGGCCAGAAAACTCAGAAGAGCCTAAATCTCTAGACAAGACTTTCATAAATTTGAACAACATTTCTATATATCTCTACCCTTCATGGCTCTGATACCAAACTACGCCCGAGGATCTAAAGGGGATAATAGACAAGGAAGGAATTGAAATATAAGGGATTGAAAAATTAAAAGACAAAGGAGATATGCAGAAATTAAAGTAAGATTAACTTACAAATTACGGTTCCTATTAAGGAATCCATAATTTTAAAGGATCTGCAAGAATTTAAACGAAGTATGCGGTAAAACCAGCCAACATCATAATGCAAGAATTTAAAGAATTTAAAAGCATGAATTAAAAAGATTAGGAGGTATCACCATCCATAATCTTATTTATTCAAAATATTAAACATTACAAAAATTTATACTTGAATATTTTCAAGGAGATCTATCTTGGGAGTTTAAAAGGAATTTTAGAATTTTGGAGGAGGTATTTTGGATGAGAGGAATTTCATATGAGGGGAATTGGAATTTATCTAGCTTACTTCTCTCTAGAATCTAAAAATCTTATGAAAGAAAAAGCTTGTTCTTAATGGAGGGGGGAAGGTCTCCTTTTATAGGAGTTTTACGTGGTATTTTAGTAATTAAAAAAGAAATCTAACTATTCATTACCAGTGGAGAATGACGTCATCCATGACATCATCATGTTTTGGCATTTTCTCAAATTATTGAAGAAATCATTAATTTCATTGTTTCCTTTTTGAAAGTATCTTTTAATGGGCATTTCTACCAAAATTTTGTCTGAAATTTATTCCGGATATTTTTTCATCTTTTGGCGATCTTTTCGGAATCCACTATTGCTAAAAACAGCATTGTTTTCAATATCAATTTCTTGTTCTTCTTCTTAAGATGAAGAGCCTTGTTTTGATGAAGATGGTGCAAACTTCAGAATTATTGCTTGCATTTGTTCGGGATTCTTGGCCGCTGCAAGCATTGAGGCCATTTGGGATTTCTGGGAAAGAAACTGGGTGTGCTCCGGTGTTTTTAGTGGTACCCGTTCATGGATAGGCTTCCGGATATTTAACCATTTATGGACTTTGTATGGGGCTAGACTTGCTGGTATTTTATAGCTGTCCCACCTTCTGATTTTGAACCTTCTTCGGACTGTAGGAATTTTATCCTCTGAATAATCTACGAACCATATGAAAACCATGGTAAATGGAATCTGATGTGAAATAGGTGTAGTGGGACAAATATTTTTTCTTCCTCATTTGGTTTATAAAGGGATATTTTTATCATTGAGGGATACTGAAAAGTTTGGGTAACAATCAAAAGAGACTGGTCATATGCAGAGACTAGACTCAACAGAACTTAATAAGTAATCTTCAAAGTTAGTGAATGTGACATCTCTTAAGATAACAAGAATTGAGGTATTTAATCCTTCCTTAGTTAAGGGTTTTATCCCTACTTGAACTAAGCTAATATGAATATATTTATAATTTCTTTCACTATGTTTTTTATGAAATTTTGAGAAAGTAATTGTATTGTTCCAAAGGGTTTTGTTAATTGAATATCTCTTTCTTCTGTTTTAATAGTGAAATCAGTTTTGAAAAATTGGTATTTGGAATTTTTATAAATTTGATATCTATTTACTTTCGGTATTTCCCAACTATCAATTGATTTTTCAATATCTTGTATAATAATTTATTCCGAATTTATTATCTTCTTTGAATACATGGAAGATGTTGAACCAAAATCAAAAGAAGTAGATTTATTTAAAAACGAGTCCATTTTTATGAAATCTTATTTTCGAAACTCAAGTTCTTCCTACAATCCCAAGCAATTCACGGGTCTAACTGCCTACACCTTGAGGACTTACTACCCGGACCTTTCAAGGCCAGAAAACTCAGAAGAGCCTAAATCTCTAGACAAGACTTTCATAAATTTGAACAACATTTCTATATATCTCTACCCTTCATGGCTCTGATACCAAACTACGCCCGAGGATCTAAAGGGGATAATAGACAAGGAAGGAATTGAAATATAAGGGATTGAAAAATTAAAAGACAAAGGAGATATGCAGAAATTAAAGTAAGATTAACTTACAAATTACGGTTCTTATTAAGGAATCCATAATTTTAAAGGATCTGCAAGAATTTAAACGAAGTAGGCGGTAAAACCAGCCAACATCATAATGCAAGAATTTAAAAGCATGAATTTAAAAGATTAGGAGGTAGCACCTTCCATAATCTTATTTATTCAAAATATTAAACCTTACAAAGATTTATACTTGAATATTTTCAAGGAGATCTATCTTGGGAGTTTAAAAGGAATTTGAGAATTTTGGAGGAGGTATTTTGGAGTAGAGGAATTCATATGAGGGGAATTGGAATTTATCTAGCTTACTTCTCTCTAGAATCTAAAAATCTTATGAAAGAAAAAGCTTGTTCTTAATGGAGGGGAGAGGGTCTCCTTTTATAGGAGATTTACATGGTGTTTTAGTAATTAAAAAAGAAATCTAACTATTCGTGACCAATGGAGAATGACGTCATCCATGACATCATCGTGTTTTGGCATTTTCTCGAATTATTGCTGGAATCTCTAATTTCATTGTTTCCTTTTTGAAAGTATCTTTATGTGGGCATTTCTACCAAAATTTTGTGTGAACTTTATTCCGGATAGTTTGTCTTCTTTTGGCGATCTTTTCAGAATCCACTATTGCTAAAAACCGCATTGTTTTCAATATCAATTTCTTGTTCTTCTTCTTCTTCTGATGAAGAGCCTTGTTTTGATGAAGACGGTGCAAACTTCAGAATTATTGCTTGCATTTGTTCGGGATTCTTGGCCGCTGCAAGCATTGAGGCCATTTGGGATTTCTGGGAAAGAAACTGGGTGTGCTCCGGTGTTTGTAGTGGTACCCGTTCATGGATGGGCTTCCGGATATTTAACCATTTCTGGACTTTGTATGGGGCTAGACTTGCTGGTATTTTATAGCTGTCCCACCTTCTTATTTTGAACCTTCTTCGGACTGCGGGAATTTTATCCTCTGAATAATCTACGAACCATATGAAAACCCATGGTAAATGGAATCTGATGTGAAATAGGTGTAGTGGGACAAATCTTTTTTCTTCCTCAGTTGGTTTATAAAGGGATATTTTTATCATTGAGGGATACTGAAAAGTTGGGGTGACAATCAAAAGAGACTGGTCATATGCAGAGACTAGACTCAATAGAACTTAATAAGTAATCTTCAAAGTTAGTGAATTTGACATCTCTTAAGATAGCAAGAATTGAGGTATTTAATCCTTCCTTAGTTAATGGTTTTATCCCTACTTGAACTAAGCTAATATGAATATATTTATAATTTCTTTCACTATGTTTTTTAAGGAATTTTGAGAAAGTAATTGTATTGTTCCAAAGGGTTTTGTTAATTGGATATCTCTTTCTTCTGTTTTAATAGTGAAATCAGTTTTGAAAAATTGGTATTTGGAATTTTTGTAAATTTGATATCTATTTACTTTCGGTATTTCCAAATTATCAATTGATTTTTCAATATCTTGTATAATAATTTATTCCGAATTTATTATCTTCTTTGAATACATGGAAGATGTTGAACCAAAATCAAAAGAAGTAGATTTATTTAAAAACGAGTCCATTTTTATGAAATCTTATTTTCGAAACTCAAGTTCTTCCTACAATCCCAAGCAATTCACAGGTCTAACTGCCTACACCTTGAGGACTTACTACCCGGACCTTTCAAGGAAAGAAAACTCAGAGGAGCCTAAATCTCTAGACAAGACTTTCATAAATTTGAACAACATTTCTATATATCTCTACCCTTCATGGCTCTGATACGAAACTACGCCCGAGGATCTAAAGGGGATAATAGACAAGGAAGGAATTGAAATATAAGGGATTGAAAAATTAAAACACAAAGGAGATATGCAGAAATTAAAGTAAGATTAACTTACAAATTACGGTTCTTATTAAGGAATCCATAATTTTAAAGGATCTGCAAGAATTTAAACGAAGTAGGCGGTAAAACCAGCCAACATCATAATGCAAGAATTTAAAAGCATGAATTTAAAAGATTAGGAGGTAGCACCTTCTATAATCTTATTTATTCAAAATATTAAAACTTACAAAGATTTATACTTGAATATTTTCAAGGAGATCTATCTTGGGAGTTTAAAAGGAATTTGAGAATTTTGGAGGAGGTATTTTGGATGAGAGGAATTTCATATGAGGGGAATTGGAATTATCTAGCTTACTTCTCCCTGGAATCTAAAAATCTTATGAAAGAAAAAGCTTGTTCTTAATGGAGGGGAGAGGGTCTCCTTTTATAGGAGTTTTACATGGTATTTTAGTAATTTAAAAAGAAATCTAACTATTCATGACTTGTGGAGAATGACGCCATCCATGACATCATCATGTTTTGGCATTTTCTCAAATTATTGCTGAAATCTTTAATTTCATTGTTTCCTTTTTGAAAGTATCTTTTTGTGGGCATTTCTACCGAAATTTTGTCTGAACTTTATTCCGGATATTTTGTCTTCTTTTGGCGATCTTTTCAGAATCCACTATTGCTAAAAACTGCATTGTTTTCAATATCAATTTCTTGTTCTTCTTCTTCTGATGAAGAGCCTTGTTTTGATGAAGACGGTGCAAACTTCAGAATTATTGCTTGCATTTGTTCGGGATTCTTGGCCGCTGCAAGCATTGAGGCCATTTGGGATTTCTGGGAAAGAAACTGGGTGTGCTCCGGTGTTTGTAGTGGTACCCGTTCATGGATGGGCTTCCGGATATTTAACCATTTCTGGACTTTGTATGGGGCTAGACTTGTTGGTATTTTATAGCTGTCCCACCTTCTGATCTTGAACCTTCTTCGGACTGTAGGAATTTTATCCTCTGAAGAATCTACGAACCATATGAAAACACATGGTAAATGGAATCTGATGTGAAATAGGTGTAGTGGGACAAATCTTTTTTCACCCTCATTTAGTTTATAAAGGGATATTTTTATCATTGAGGGATACTGAAAAGTTTGGGTAACAATCAAAAGAGACTGGTCATATGCAGAGACTAGACTCAACAGAACTTAATAAGTAATCTTCAAAGTTAGTGAATGTGACATCTCTTAAGATAACAAGAATTGAGGTATTTAATCCTTCCTTAGTTAAGGGTTTTATCCCTACTTGAACTAAGCTAATATGAATATATTTATAATTTCTTTCACTATGTTTTTTATGAAATTTTGAGAAAGTAATTGTATTGTTCCAAAGGGTTTTGTTTATTGAATATCTCTTTCTTCTGTTTTAATAGTGAAATCAGTTTTGAAAAATTGGTAATTGGAATTTTTATAAATTTGATAGCTATTTACTTTCGGTATTTTCCAACTATCAATTGATTTTTCAATATCTTGTATAATAATTTATTCCGAATTTATTATCTTCTTTGAATACATGGAAGATGTTGAACCAAAAACAAAAGAGGTAGATTTATTTAAAAACGAGTCCATTTTTATGAAATCTTATTTTCGAAACTCAAATTCTTCCTACAATCCCAAGCAATTCACAGGTCTAACTGCCTACACCTTGAGGACTTACTACCCGGACCTTTCAAGGAAAGAAAACTCAGAAGAGCCTAAATCTCTAGACAAGACTTTCATATATTTGAACAACATTTATATATATCTCTACCCTTCATGGCTCTGATACCAAACTATGCCCGATGATCTAAAGGGGATAATAGACAAGGAAGGAATTGAAATATAAGGCATTGAAAAATTAAAACACAAAGGAGATATGCAGAAATTAAAGTAAGATTAACCTACAAATTACGGTTCATGTTAAGGAATCCATAATTTTAAAGGATCTGCAAGAATTTAAACGAAGTAGGCGGTAAAACCAGCCAACATCATAATGCAAGAATTTAAAGAATTTAAAAGCATGAATTTAAAAGATTAGGAGGTAGCACCTTCTATAATCTTATTTATTCAAAATATTAAAACTTACAAAGATGAATATTTTCAAGGAGATCTATCTTGGAAGTTTACAAGGCATTTGGCAATTTTGGAGGACGTATTTTTTATTAGAGGAAGTTCATATGGGGGAATTGGAATTTATCTAGCTTACTTCTCTCTAGAATCTAAAAATCTTATGAAAGAAAAAGCTTGTTCTTAATGGAGGGGGAAGGTCTCCTTTTATAGGAGTTTTACGTGGTATTTTAGTAATTAAAAAAGAAATCTAACTATTCATGACCAGTGGAGAGTGACCTCATCCATGACATCATCATGTTTTGGCATTTTCTCAAATTATTGCTGAAATCTTTAATTTCATTGTTTCCTTTTTGAAAGTATCTTTTTTTGGGCATTTCTACCTAAATTTTGTCTGAACTTTATTCCGGATATTTTGTCTTCTTTTGGCGATCTTTTCAGAATCCACTATTGCTAAAAACTGCATTGTTTTCAATATCAATTTCTTGTTCTTCTTCTTCTGATGAAGAGCCTTGTTTTGATGAAGACGGTGCAAACTTCAGAATTATTGCTTGCATTTGTTCGGGATTCTTGGCCGCTGCAAGCATTGAGGCCATTTGGGATTTCTGGGAAAGAAACTGGGTGTGCTCAGGTGTTTGTAGTGGTACCGTTCATGGATGGGCTTAGGATATTTAACCATTTATGGACTTTGTATGGGGCTAGACTTGCTTGGTATTTTATAGTTGTCCCACCTTACGATTTTGAACCTTCTTGATTGTAGGAATTTTATCCTCTGAATAATCTACGAACCATATGAAAACCCATGGTAAATGGAATCGATGTGAAATAGGTGTAGTGGGACAAATCTTTTTCTTCCTCATTTGGTTTATAAAGGGATATTTTTATCATTGAGGGATCTTGAAAAGTTTGGGTAACAATCAAAAGAGACTGGTCATATGCAGAGACTAGACTCAACAGAACTTAATAAGTAATCTTCAAAGTTAGTGAATGTGACATCTCTTAAGATAGCAAGAATTGAGGTATTTAATCCTTCCTTAGTTAAGGGTTTTATCCCTACTTGAACTAAGCTAATATGAATATATTTATAATTTCTTTCACTATGTTTTTTAAGGAATTTTGAGAAAGTAATTGTATTGTTCCAAAGGGTTTTGTTAATTGGATATCTCTTTCTTCTGTTTTAATAGTGAAATCTGTTTTGAAAAATTGGTATTTGGAATTTTTGTAAATTTGATATCTATTTACTTTCGGTATTTCCCAATTATCAATTGATTTTTCAATATCTTGTATAATAATTTATTCCGAATTTATTATCTTCTTTGAATACATGGAAGATGTTGAACCAAAATCAAAAGAAGTAGATTTATTTAAAAACGAGTCCATTTTTATGAAATCTTATTTTCGAAACTCAAGTTCTTCCTACGATCCAAGCAATTCACGGGTCTAACTGCCTACACCTTGAGGACTTACTACCCGGACCTTTCAAGGAAAGAAAACTCAGAGGAGCCTAAATCTCTAGACATAAGACTTTCATAAATTTGAACAACATTTCTATATATCTCTACCCTTCATGGCTCTGATACGAAACTACGCCCGAGGATCTAAACGGGATAATAGACAAGGAAGGAATTGAAATATAAGGGATTGAAAAATTAAAACACAAAGGAGATATATAGAAATTAAAGTAAGATTAACCTACAAATTACGGTTCCTATTAAGGAATCCATAATTTTGAAAGATCTGCAAGAATTTAAACGAAGTAGGCGGTAAAACCAGCCAACATCATAATGCAAGAATTGAAAGAATTTAAAAGCATGAATTTAAAAGATTAGGAGGTAGCACCTTCTATAATCTTATTTATTCAAAATATTAAAACTTACAAAGATGAATATTTTCAAGGAGATCTATCTTGGAAGTTTACAAGGCATTTGGCAATTTTGGAGGACGTATTTTTTATTAGAGGAAGTTCATATGGGGGGAATTGGAATTTATCTAGCTTACTTCTCTCTAGAATCTAAAAATCTTATGAAAGAAAAAGCTTGTTCTTAATGGAGGGGGGAAGGTCTCCTTTTATAGGAGTTTTACGTGGTATTTTAGTAATTAAAAAAGAAATCTAACTATTCATGACCAGTGGAGAATGACGTCATCCATGACATCATCATGTTTTGGCATTTTCTCGAATTATTGCTGAAATCTTTAATTTCATTGTTTCCTTTTTGAAAGTATCTTTTTTTGGGCATTTCTACCTAAATTTTGTCTGAACTTTATTCCGGATATTTTGTCTTCTTTTGGCGATCTTTTCAGAATCCACTATTGCTAAAAACTGCATTGTTTTCAATATCAATTTCTTGTTCTTCTTCTTCAGATGAAGAGCCTTGTTTTGATGAAGACGGTGCAAACTTCAGAATTATTGCTTGCATTTGTTCGGGATTCTTGGCCGCTGCAAGCATTGAGGCCATTTGGGATTTCTGGGAAAGAAACTGGGTGTGCTCCGGTGTTTGTAGTGGTACCCGTTCATGGATGGACTTCCGGATATTTAACCATTAATGGACTTTGTATGGGGCTAGAAGTATTTTATAGCTGTCCCACCTTCTGATTTTGAACCTTCTTCGGACTGTAGGAATTTTATCCTCTGAATAATCTGCGAACCATATGAAAACCCAGGGTAAATGGAATCTGATGTGAAATAGGTGTAGTGGGACAAATCTTTTTTCTTCCTCAGTTGGTTTATAAAGTGATATTTTTATCATTGAGGGATACTGAAAAGTTTGGATAACAATCAAAAGAGACTGGTCATATGCAGAGACTAGACTCAACAGAACTTAATAAGTAATCTTCAAAGTTAGTGAATGTGACATCTCTTAAGATAGCAAGAATTGAGGTATTTCATCCTTCCTTAATTAAGGGTTTTATCCCTACTTGAACTAAGCTAATATGAATATATTTATAATTTCTTTCACTATGTTTTTTCAAGAAATTTTGAGAAAGTAATTGTATTGTTCCAAAGGGTTTTGTTAATTGGATATCTCTTTCTTCTGTTTTAATAGTGAAATCAGTTTTGAAAAATTGGTATTTGGAATTTTTGTAAATTTGATATCTATTTACTTTCGGTATTTCCCAAGTATCAATTGATTTTTCAATATCTTGTATAATAATTTATTCCGAATTTATTATCTTCTTTGAATACATGGAAGATGTTGAACCAAAAACAAAAGAGGTAGATTTATTTAAAAACGAGTCCATTTTTATGAAATCTTATTTTCGAAACTCAAATTCTTCCTACAATCCCAAGCAATTCACAGGTCTAAGCCTACACCTTGAGGACTTACTACCCGGACCTTTCAAGGAAAGAAAACTCAGAAGAGCCTAAATCTCTAGACAAGACTTTCATAAATTTGAACAACATTTCTATATATCTCTACCCTCCATGCTCTGATACCAAACTACGCCCGATGATCTAAACGGGATAATAGACAAGGAAGGAATTGAAATATAAGGGATTGAAAAATTAAAACACAAAGGAGATATATAGAAATTAAAGTAAGATTAACCTACAAATTACGGTTCCTATTAAGGAATCCATAATTTTGAAAGATCTGCAAGAATTTAAATGAAGTAGGCGGTAAAACCAGCCAACATCATAATGCAAGAATTGAAAGAATTTAAAAGCATGAATTTAAAAGATTAGGAGGTAGCACCTTCTATAATCTTATTTATTCAAAATATTAAAACTTACAAAGATGAATATTTTCAAGGAGATCTATCTTGGAAGTTTACAAGGCATTTGGCAATTTTGGAGGACGTATTTTTTATTAGAGGAAGTTCATATGGGGGGAATTGGAATTTATCTAGCTTACTTCTCTCTAGAATCTAAAAATCTTATGAAAGAAAAAGCTTGTTCTTAATGGAGGGGGGAAGGTCTCCTTTTATAGGAGTTTTACGTGGTATTTTAGTAATTAAAAAAGAAATCTAACTATTCATGACCAGTGGAGAATGACGTCATCCATGACATCATCATGTTTTGGCATTTTCTCGAATTATTGCTGAAATCTTTAATTTCATTGTTTCCTTTTTGAAAGTATCTTTTAATGGGCATTTCTACCAAAATTTTGTCTGAAATTTATTCCGGATATTTTTTCATCTTTTGGCGATCTTTTCAGAATCCACTATTGCTAAAAACTGCATTGTTTTCAATATCAATTTCTTGTTCTTCTTCTTCTGATGAAGAGCCTTGTTTTGATGAAGACGGTGCAAACTTCAGAATTATTGCTTGCATTTGTTCGGGATTCTTGGCCGCTGCAAGCATTGAGGCCATTTGGGATTTCTGGGAAAGAAACTGGGTGTGCTCCGGTGTTTGTAGTGGTACCCGTTCATGGATGGGCTTCCGGATATTTAACCATTTCTGGACTTTGTATGGGGCTAGACTTGCTGGTATTTTATAGCTGTCCCACCTTCTGATTTTGAACCTTCTTCGGACTGTAGGAATTTTATCCTCTGAATAATCTACGAACCATATGAAAACCCATGGTAAATGGAATCTGATGTGAAATAGGTGTAGTGGGACAAATCTTTTTTCTTCCTCATTTGGTTTATAAAGGGATATTTTTATCATTGAGGGATACTGAAAAGTTTGGGTAACAATCAAAAGAGACTGGTCATATGCAGAGACTAGACTCAACAGAACTTAATAAGTAATCTTCAAAGTTAGTGAATGTGACATCTCTTAAGATAACAAGAATTGAGGTATTTAATCCTTCCTTAGTTAAGGGTTTTATCCCTACTTGAACTAAGCTAATATGAATATATTTATAATTTCTTTCACTATGTTTTTTATGAAATTTTGAGAAAGTAATTGTATTGTTCCAAAGGAATCTCTTTCTTCTGTTTTAATAGTGAAATCAGTTTTGAAAAATTGGTAATTGGAATTTTTATAAATTTGATAGCTATTTACTTTCGGTATTTTCCAACTATCAATTGATTTTTCAATATCTTGTATTATAATTTATTCCAAATTTATTATCTTCTTTGAATACATGGAAGATGTTGAACCAAATACAAAAGAGGTAGATTTATTTAAAAACGAGTCCATTTTTATGAAATCTTATTTTCGAAACTCAAATTCTTCCTACAATCCCAAGCAATTCACAGGTCTAAGCCTACACCTTGAGGACTTACTACCCGGACCTTTCAAGGTAAGAAAACTCAGAAGAGCCTAAATCTCTAGACAAGACTTTCATAAATTTGAACAACATTTCTATATATCTCTACCCTCCATGCTCTGATACCAAACTACGCCCGATGATCTAAACGGGATAATAGACAAGGAAGGAATTCAAATATAAGGGATTGAAAAATTAAAAGACAAAGGAGATATGCAGAAATTAAAGTAAGATTAACCTACAAATTACGGTTCCTATTAAGGAATCCATAATTTTAAAGGATCTGCAAGAATTTAAACGAAGTAGGCGGTAAAACCAGCCAGCATCATAATGCAAGAATTTAAAGAATTTAAAAGCATGAATTTAAAAGATTAGGAGGTAGCACCTTCTATAATCTTATTTATTCAAAATATTAAAACTTACAAAGATTTATACTTGAATATTTTCAAGGAGATCTATCTTGGGAGTTTAAAAGGAATTTGAGAATTTTGGAGGAGGTATTTTGGATGAGAGGAATTTCATATGAGGGGAATTGGAATTTATCTAGCTTACTTCTCTCTAGAATCTAAAAATCTTATGAAAGAAAGAGCTTGTTCTTAATGGAGGGGAGAGGGTCTCCTTTTATAGGAGTTTTACATGGTATTTTAGTAATTATAAAAGAAATCTAACTATTCATGATCAGTGGAGAATGACGTCATCCATGACATCATCATGTTTTGGCATTTTCTCAAATTATTGCTGAAATCTTTAATTTCATTGTTTCCTTTTTGAAAGTATCTTTTTGTGGGCATTTCTACCGAAATTTTGTCTGAACTTTATTCCGGATATTTTGTCTTCTTTTGGCGATCTTTTCAGAATCCACTATTGCTAAAAACTGCATTGTTTTCAATATCAATTTCTTGTTCTTCTTCTTCTGATGAAGAGCCTTGTTTTGATGAAGACGGTGCAAACTTCAGAATTATTGCTTGCATTTGTTCGGGATTCTTGGCCGCTGCAAGCATTGAGGCCATTTGGGATTTCTGGGAAAGAAACTGGGTGTGCTCCGGTGTTTGTAGTGGTACCCGTTCATGGATGGGCTTCCGGATATTTAACCATTTCTGGACTTTGTATGGGGCTAGACTTGCTGGTATTTTATAGCTGTCCCACCTTCTGATTTTGAACCTTCTTCGGACTGTAGGAATTTTATCCTCTGAATAATCTACGAACCATATGAAAACCCATGGTAAATGGAATCTGATGTGAAATAGGTGTAGTGGGACAAATCTTTTTTCTTCCTCATTTGGTTTATAAAGGGATATTTTTATCATTGAGGGATACTGAAAAGTTTGGGTAACAATCAAAAGAGACTGGTCATATGCAGAGACTAGACTCAACAGAACTTAATAAGTAATCTTCAAAGTTAGTGAATGTGACATCTCTTAAGATAGCAAGAATTGAGGTATTTCATCCTTCCTTAATTAAGGGTTTTATC
Organism: Anisodus acutangulus; assembly: GCA_029783415.1. Taxonomy (NCBI): domain Eukaryota; kingdom Viridiplantae; phylum Streptophyta; class Magnoliopsida; order Solanales; family Solanaceae; genus Anisodus; species Anisodus acutangulus. The sequence continues at coordinate 34,816,535 of CM056491.1, read as the reverse complement.
CCTACTTGAACTAAGCTAATATGAATATATTTATAATTTCTTTCACTATGTTTTTTCAAGAAATTTTGAGAAAGTAATTGTATTGTTCCAAAGGGTTTTGTTAATTGGATATCTCTTTCTTCTGTTTTAATAGTGAAATCTGTTTTGAAAAATTGGTATTTGGAATTTTTGTAAATTTGATATCTATTTACTTTCGGTATTTCCCAATTATCAATTGATTTTTCAATATCTTGTATAATAATTTATTCCGAATTTATTATCTTCTTTGAATACATGGAAGATGTTGAACCAAAATCAAAAGAAGTAGATTTATTTAAAAACGAGTCCATTTTTATGAAATCTTATTTTTGAAACTCAAGTTCTTTCTACAATCCCAAGCAATTCACGGGTCTAACTGCCTACACCTTGTGGACTTACTACCCGAACCTTTCAAGGCAAGAAAACTCAGAAGAGCCTAAATCTCTAGACAAGACTTTCATAAATTTGAACAACATTTCTATATATCTCTACCCTTCATGGCTCTGATACCAAACTACGCCCGAGGATCTAAATGGGAAAATAGACAAGGAAGGAATTGAAATATAAGGGATTGAAAATTAAAAGACAAATGAGATATGCAGAAATTAAAGTAAGATTAACTTACAAATTACGGTTCCTATTAAGGAATCCATAATTTTAAAGGATCTGCAAGAATTTAAACGAAGTAGGCGGTAAAACCAGCCAACATCATAATGCAAGAATTTAAAAGCATGAATTTAAAAGATTAGGAGGTAGCACCTTCTATAATCTTATTTATTCAAAATATTAAAACTTACAAAGATTTATACTTGAATATTTTCAAGGAGATCTATCTTGGGAGTTTAAAAGGAATTTGAGAATTTTGGAGGAGGTATTTTGGATGAGAGGAATTTCATATGAGGGGAATTGGAATTTATCTAGCTTACTTCTCTCTAGAATCTAAAAATCTTATGAAAGAAAAAGCTTGTTCTTAATGGAGGGGAGAGGGTCTCCTTTTATAGGAGTTTTACATGGTATTTTAGTAATTTAAAAAGAAATCTAACTATTCATGACCAGTGGAGAATGACGCCATCCATGACATCATCATGTTTTGGCATTTTCTCGAATTATTGCTGAAATCTTTAATTTCATTGTTTCCTTTTTGAAAGTATCTTTTTTTTGGGCATTTCTATCGAAATTTTGTCTGAACTTTATTCCGGATATTTTGTCTTCTTTTGGCGATCTTTTCAGAATCCAATATTGCTAAAAACTGCATTGTTTTCAATATCAATTTCTTGTTCTTCTTCTTCTGATGAAGAGCCTTGTTTTGATGAAGACGGTGCAAACTTCAGAATTATTGCTTGCGTTTGTTCGGGATTCTTGGCCGCTGCAAGCATTGAGGCCATTTGGGATTTCTGGGAAAGAAACTGGGTGTGCTCTGGTATTTGCAGTGGTACCTGTTCAAGGATGGGCTTCCACGTATTTAACCATTCCTGGACTTTGTATGGGGCTAGACTTGCTGGTATTTTATAGTTGTCACACCTTCTGATTTTGAACCTTCTTCGGACTGTTGAAATTTTATCCTCTGAATAATCTACGAACCATGTGAAAATCCATGGGAAATGGAATCTGATGTGAAATAGGTGTAGTGGGACAAATCTTTTTTCTTCCTCAGTTGGTTTATAAAGTGATATTTTTATCATTGAGGGATACTGAAAAGTTTGGATAACAATCAAAAGAGACTGGTCATATGCAGAGACTAGACTCAACAGAACTTAATAAGTAATCTTCAAAGTTAGTGAATGTGACATCTCTTAAGATAGCAAGAATTGAGGTATTTCATCCTTCCTTAATTAAGGGTTTTATCCCTACTTGAACTAAGCTAATATGAATATATTTATAATTTCTTTCACTATGTTTTTTCAAGAAATTTTGAGAAAGTAATTGTATTGTTCCAAAGGGTTTTGTTAATTGGATATCTCTTTCTTCTGTTTTAATAGTGAAATCTGTTTTGAAAAATTGGTATTTGGAATTTTTGTAAATTTGATATCTATTTACTTTCGGTATTTCCCAATTATCAATTGATTTTTCAATATCTTGTATAATAATTTATTCTGAATTTATTATCTTCTTTGAATACATGGAAGATGTTGAACCAAAATCAAAAGAAGTAGATTTATTTAAAAACGAGTCCATTTTTATGAAATCTTATTTTCGAAACTCAAGTTCTTCCTACGATCCAAGCAATTCACGGGTCTAACTGCCTACACCTTGAGGACTTACTACCCGGACCTTTCAAGGCAAGAAAACTCAGAAGAGCCTAAATCTCTTGACAAGACTTTCATAAATTTGAACAACATTTCTATATATCTCTACCCTTCATGGCCCTGATACCAAACTACGCCCGAGGATCTAAAGGGGATAATAGACAAGGAAGGAATTGAAATATAAGGGATTGAAAATTAAAAGACAAAGGAGATATGCAGAAATTAAAGTAAGATTAGCTTACAAATTACGGTTCCTATTAAGGAATCCATAATTTTAAAGGATCTGCAAGAATTTAAACGAAGTAGGCGGTAAAATCAGCCAACATCATAATGCAAGAATTTAAAAGATTAGGAGGTAGCACCTTCTATAATCTTATTTATTCAAAATATTAAAACTTACAAAGATTTATACTTGAATATTTTCAAGGAGATCTATCTTGAGAGTTTAAAAGGAATTTGAGAATTTTGGAGGAGGTATTTTGGATGAGAGGAATTTCATATGAGGGAATTGGAATTTATCTAGCTTACTTCTCTCTAGAATCTAAAAATCTTATGAAAGAAAAAGTTTGTTCTTAATGGAGGGGAGAAGGTCTCCTTTTATAGGAGTTTTACATGGTATTTTAGTAATTAAAAAAGAAATCTAACTATTCATGACCAGTGGAGAATGACGTCATCCATGACATCATCATGTTTTGGCATTTTCTCGAATTATTGCTGAAATCTTTAATTTCATTGTTTCCTTTTTGAAAGTATCTTTTTTTGGGCATTTCTACCTAAATTTTGTCTGAACTTTATTCCGGATATTTTGTCTTCTTTTGGCGATCTTTTCAGAATCCACTATTGCTAAAAACTGCATTGTTTTCAATATCAATTTCTTGTTCTTCTTCTGATGAAGAGCCTTGTTTTGATGAAGACGGTGCAAACTTCAGAATTATTGCTTGCATTTGTTCGGGATTCTTGGCCGCTGCAAGCATTGAGGCCATTTGGGATTTCTGGGAAAGAAACTGGGTGTGCTCCGGTGTTTGTAGTGGTACCCGTTCATGGATGGGCTTCCGGATATTTAACCATTTCTGGACTTTGTATGGGGCTAGACTTGCTGGTATTTTATAGCTGTCCCACCTTCTGATTTTGAACCTTCTTCGGACTGTAGGAATTTTATCCTCTGAATAATCTACGAACCATATGAAAACCCATGGTAAATGGAATCTGATGTGAAATAGGTGTAGTGGGACAAATCTTTTTTCTTCCTCATTTGGTTTATAAAGGGATATTTTTATCATTGAGGGATACTGAAAAGTTTGGGTAACAATCAAAAGAGACTGGTCATATGCAGAGACTAGACTCAACAGAACTTAATAAGTAATCTTCAAAGTTAGTGAATCTGAAATCTTTTAAGATAGTAAGAATTGAGGGTATTTAATCCTTCCTTAGTTAAGGATTTTATCTCTACTTGAACTAAGCCAATATGAATATATTTATAATTTCTTTCCCTATGTTTTTTCAAGAAATTTTGACAAGTAATTGTATTATTCCAAAGTGTTTTGTTAATTGGATATCTCTTTCTTCTGTTTTAATCGTGAAATCAGTTTTGAAAAATTGGTAGTTGGAATTTTTGTAAATTTGATATCTATTTACTTTCGGTATTTCCCAATTATCAATTGATTTTTCAATATCTTGTATAATAGTTTATACTGAATTTATTATCTTCTTTGAATACATGGAAGATGTTGAACCAAAATCAAAAGAAGTAGATTTATTTAAAAACGAGTCCATTTTTATGAAATCTTATGTTCGAACTCAAGTTCTTCCTACAATCCCAAGCAATTCACGGGTCTAACTGCCTACACCTTGAGGACTTACTACCCGGACCTTTCAAGGCCAGAAAACTCAGAAGAGCCTAAATCTCTAGACAAGACTTTCATAAATTTGAACAACATTTCTATATATCTCTACCCTTCATGACTCTGATACCAAACTACGACTGAGGATCTTGAGGGGATAATAGACAAGGATGGAATTGAAATATAAGGGATTGAAAAATTAAAAGACAAAGGAGATATGCAGAAATTAAAGTAAGATTAACTTACAAATTACGGTTCCTATTAAGGAATCCATAATTTTAAAAGATCTGGAAGAATTTAAACGAAGTAGGCGGTAAAACCAGCCAACATCATAATGCAAGAACTTTAAGAACTTAAAAGCATGAATTTAAAAGATTAGGAGGTAGCACCTTCCATAATCTTATTTATTAAAAATATTAAACCTTACAAAAAATTGTACTTGAATATTTTCAAGGAGATCTATCTTGGGCGTTCAAAAGGAATTTGAGAATTTTGGAGGAGGTATTTTGGATGAGAGGAATTTCATATGAGGGGAATTGGAATTATCTAGCTTACTTCTCCCTGGAATCTAAAAATCTTATGAAAGAAAAAGCTTGTTCTTAATGGAGGGGAGAGGGTCTCCTTTTATAGGAGTTTTACATGGTATTTTAGTAATTTAAAAAGAAATCTAACTATTCATGACCTGTGGAGAATGACGCCATCCATGACATCATCATGTTTTGGCATTTTCTCGAATTATTGCTGAAATCTTTAATTTCATTGTTTCCTTTTTGAAAGTATCTTTTTTTGGGCATTTCTATCGAAATTTTGTCTGAACTTTATTCCGGATATTTTGTCTTCTTTTGGCGATCTTTTCAGAATCCAATATTGCTAAAAACTGCATTGTTTTCAATATCAATTTCTTGTTCTTCTTCTTCTGATGAAGAGCCTTGTTTTGATGAAGACGGTGCAAACTTCAGAATTATTGCTTGCGTTTGTTCGGGATTCTTGGCCGCTGCAAGCATTGAGGCCATTTGGGATTTCTGGGAAAGAAACTGGGTGTGCTCCGGTGTTTGTAGTGGTACCCGTTCATGGATGGGCTTCCGGATATTTAACCATTTCTGGACTTTGTATGGGGCTAGACTTGCTGGTATTTTATAGCTGTCCCACCTTCTGATTTTGAACCTTCTTCGGACTGTAGGAATTTTATCCTCTGAATAATCTACGAACCATATGAAAACCCATGGTAAATGGAATCTGATGTGAAATAGGTGTAGTGGGACAAATCTTTTTTCTTCCTCATTTGGTTTATAAAGGGATATTTTTATCATTGAGGGATACTGAAAAGTTTGGGTAACAATCAAAAGAGACTGGTCATATGCAGAGACTAGACTCAACAGAACTTAATAAGTAATCTTCAAAGTTAGTGAATGTGACATCTCTTAAGATAGCAAGAATTGAGGTATTTAATCCTTCCTTAGTTAAGGGTTTTATCCCTACTTGAACTAAGCTAATATGAATATATTTATAATTTCTTTCACTATGTTTTTTAAGGAATTTTGAGAAAGTAATTGTATTGTTCCAAAGGGTTTTGTTAATTGGATATCTCTTTCTTCTGTTTTAATAGTGAAATCAGTTTTGAAAAATTGGTATTTGGAATTTTTGTAAATTTGATATCTATTTACTTTCGGTATTTCCCAAGTATCAATTGATTTTTCAATATCTTGTATAATAATTTATTCCGAATTTATTATCTTCTTTGAATACATGGAAGATGTTGAACCAAAATCAAAAGAAGTAGATTTATTTAAAAACGAGTCCATTTTTTTGAAATCTTATTTTCGAAACTCAAGTTCTTCCTACAATCCCAAGCAATTCACGGGTCTAACTGCCTACACCTTGTGGACTTTCTACCCGAACCTTTCAAGGCAAGAAAACTCAGAAGAGCCTAAATCTCTAGACAAGACTTTCATAAATTTGAACAACATTTCTATATATCTCTAACCTTCATGGCTCTGATACCAAACTACGCCCGATGATCTAAATGGGAAAATAGACAAGGAAGGAATTGAAATATAAGGGATTGAAAATTAAAAGACAAATGAGATATGCAGAAATTAAAGTAAGATTAACCTACAAATTACGGTTCCTATTAAGGAATCCATAATTTTAAAGGATCTGCAAGAATTTAAACGAAGTAGGCGGTAAAACCAGCCAGCATCATAATGCAAGAATTTAAAGAATTTAAAAGCATGAATTTAAAAGATTAGGAGGTAGCACCTTCTATAATCTTATTTATTCAAAATATTAAAACTTACAAAGATTTATACTTGAATATTTTCAAGGAGATCTATCTTGGAAGTTTACAAGGCATTTGGCAATTTTGGATGAGGTATTTTTTATTAGAGGAATTTCATATGAGGGGAATTGGAATTTATCTAGCTTACTTCTCTCTAGAATCTAAAAATCTTATGAAAGAAAAAGCTTGTTCTTAATGGAGGGGAGAGGGTCTCCTTTTATAGGAGTTTTACATGGTATTTTAATAATTAAAAAAGAAATCTAACTATTCATGACCGGTGGAGAATGACGTCATCCATGACATCATCATGATTTGGCATTTTCTCGAATTATTGCTGAAATCTTTAATTTCATTGTTTCCTTTTTGAAAGTATCTTTTTGTGGGCATTTCTACCGAAATTTTGTCTGAACTTTATTCCGGATATTTTGTCTTCTTTTGGCGATCTTTTCAGAATCCACTATTGCTAAAAACTGCATTGTTTTCAATATCAATTTCTTGTTCTTCTTCTTCTGATGAAGAGCCTTGTTTTGATGAAGACGGTGCAAACTTCAGAATTATTGCTTGCATTTGTTCGGGATTCTTGGCCGCTGCAAGCATTGAGGCCATTTGGGATTTCTGGGAAAGAAACTGGGTGTGCTCCGGTGTTTTTAGTGGTACCCGTTCATGGATGGGCTTCCGGATATTTAACCATTTATGGACTTTGTATGGGGCTAGACTTGCTGGTATTTTATAGCTGTCCCACCTTCTGATTTTGAACCTTCTTCGGACTGTAGGAATTTTATCCTCTGAATAATCTACGAACCATATGAAAACCCATGGTAAATGGAATCTGATGTGAAATAGGTGTAGTGGGACAAATCTTTTTTCTTCCTCATTTGGTTTATAAAGGGATATTTTTATCATTGAGGGATACTGAAAAGTTTGGGTAACAATCAAAAGAGACTGGTCATATGCAGAGACTAGACTCAACAGAACTTAATAAGTAATCTTCAAAGTTAGTGAATGTGACATCTCTTAAGATAGCAAGAATTGAGGTATTTAATCCTTCCTTAGTTAAGGGTTTTATCCCTACTTGAACTAAGCTAATATGAATATATTTATAATTTCTTTCATTTTGTTTTTTTAAGGAATTTTGAGAAAGTAATTGTATTGTTCCAAAGGGTTTTGTTAATTGGATATCTCTTTCTTCTGTTTTAATAGTGAAATCAGTTTTGAAAAATTGGTATTTGGAATTTTTGTAAATTTGATATCTATTTACTTTCGGTATTTCCCAAGTATCAATTGATTTTTCAATATCTTGTATAATAATTTATTCCGAATTTATTATCTTCTTTGAATACATGGAAGATGTTGAACCAAAATCAAAAGAAGTAGATTTATTTAAAAACGAGTCCATTTTTATGAAATCTTATTTTCGAAACTCAAGTTCTTCCTACAATCCCAAGCAATTCACGGGTCTAACTGCCTACACCTTGAGGACTTACTACCCGGACCTTTCAAGGAAAGAAAACTCATAAGAGCCTAAATCTCTAGACAAGACTATCATAAATTTGAACAACATTTCTATATATCTCTACCCTTCTTGGCTCTGATACCAAACTACGCTCGAGGATCTAAAGGGGATAATAGACAAGGAAGGAATTGAAATATAAGGGATTGAAAAATTAAAAGACAAAGGAGATATGCAGAAATTAAAGTAAGATTAACCTACAAATTACGGTTCCTATTAAGGAATCCATAATTTTAAAGGATCTGCAAGAATTTAAACGAAGTAGGCTGAAACCACCAACATCATAAGGCAAGAATTTAAAGAATTTAAAGAATTTAAAAGATTTGGAGGTAGCACCTTCCATAATCTTATTTATTAAAAATATTAAACCTTACAAAAAATTGTACTTGAATATTTTCAAGGAGATCTATCTTGGGCGTTCAAAAGGAATTTGAGAATTTTGGAGGAGGTATTTTGGATGAGAGGAATTTCATATGAGGGGAATTGGAATTATCTAGCTTACTTCTCCCTGGAATCTAAAAATCTTATGAAAGAAAAAGCTTGTTCTTAATGGAGGGGAGAGGGTCTCCTTTTATAGGAGTTTTACATGGTATTTTAGTAATTTAAAAAGAAATCTAACTATTCATGACTTGTGGAGAATGACGCCATCCATGACATCATCATGTTTTGGCATTTTCTCAAATTATTGCTGAAATCTTTAATTTCATTGTTTCCTTTTTGAAAGTATCTTTTTGTGGGCATTTCTACCGAAATTTTGTCTGAACTTTATTCCGGATATTTTGTCTTCTTTTGGCGATCTTTTCAGAATCCACTATTGCTAAAAACTGCATTGTTTTCAATATCAATTTCTTGTTCTTCTTCTTCTGATGAAGAGCCTTGTTTTGATGAAGACGGTGCAAACTTCAGAATTATTGCTTGCATTTGTTCGGGATTCATGGCCGCTTCAAGCATTGAGGCCATTTGGGATTTCTAGGAAAGAAACTAGGTGAGCTCCGGTGTTTGTAGTGGTACCCTTTCATGGATGGGCTTCCGAATATTTAATCATTTCTGGACTTTGTATGGGGCTAGACTTGCTGGTATTTTATAGCTGTCCCACCTTCTGATTTTGAACCTTCTTCGGACTGCGGGAATTTTATCCTCTGAATAATCTACGAACCATATGAAAACCCATGGTAAATGGAATCTGATGTGAAATAGGTGTAGTGGGACAAATCTTTTTTCTTCCTCAGTTGGTTTATAAAGGGATATTTTTATCATTGAGGGATACTGAAAAGTTGGGGTGACAATCAAAAGAGACTGGTCATATGCAGAGACTAGACTCAATAGAACTTAATAAGTAATCTTCAAAGTTAGTGAATTTGACATCTCTTAAGATAGCAAGAATTGAGGTATTTAATCCTTCCTTAGTTAATGGTTTTATCCCTACTTGAACTAAGCTAATATGAATATATTTATAATTTCTTTCACTATGTTTTTTCAAGAAATTTTGAGAAAGTAATTGTATTGTTCCAAAGGGTTTTGTTAATTGGATATCTCTTTCTTCTGTTTTAATAGTGAAATCTGTTTTGAAAAATTGGTATTTGGAATTTTTGTAAATTTGATATCTATTTACTTTCGGTATTTCCCAATTATCAATTGATTTTTCAATATCTTGTATAATAATTTATTCCGAATTTATTATCTTCTTTGAATACATGGAAGATGTTGAACCAAAATCAAAAGAAGTAGATTTATTTAAAAACGAGTCCATTTTTATGAAATCTTATTTTCGAAACTCAAGTTCTTCCTACGATCCAAGCAATTCACGGGTCTAACTGCCTACACCTTGAGGACTTACTACCCGGACCTTTCAAGGCAAGAAAACTCAGAAGAGACTAAATCTCTAGACAAGACTATCATAAATTTGAACAACATTTCTATATATCTCTACCCTTCATGGCCCTGATACCAAACTACGCCCGAGGATCTAAAGGGGATAATAGACAAGGAAGGAATTGAAATATAAGGGATTGAAAATTAAAAGACAAATGAGATATGCAGAAATTAAAGTAAGATTAACTTACAAATTACGGTTCCTATTAAGGAATCCATAATTTTAAAGGATCTGCAAGAATTTAAACGAAGTAGGCGGTAAAACCAGCCAACATCATAATGCAAGAATTTAAAAGCATGAATTTAAATGATTAGGAGGTAGCACCTTCTATAATCTTATTTATTCAAAATATTAAAACTTACAAAGATTTATACTTGAATATTTTCAAGGAGATCTATCTTGGAAGTTTACAAGGCATTTGGCAATTTTAGAGGAAGTATTTTTTATTAGAGGAATTTCATATGAGGGGAATTGGAATTTATCTAGCTTACTTCTCTCTAGAATCTAAAAATCTTATGAAAGAAAGAGCTTGTTCTTAATGGAGGGGAGAGGGTCTCCTTTTATAGGAGTTTTACATGGTATTTTAGTAATTATAAAAGAAATCTAACTATTCATGATCAGTGGAGAATGACGTCATCCATGACATCATCATGTTTTGGCATTTTCTCAAATTATTGCTGAAATCTTTAATTTCATTGTTTCCTTTTTGAAAGTATCTTTTTGTGGGCATTTCTACAGAAATTTTATCTGAACTTTATTCCGGATATTTTGTCTTCTTTTGGCGATCTTTTCAGAATCAACTATTGCCAAAAACTGCATTGTCTTCAATATCAGTTTCTTGTTCTTCTTCTTCTGATGAAGACGGTGCAAACTTCAGAATTACTGCATGCATTTGTTCGGGATTCTTGGCCGCTGCAAGCATTGAGGACATTTGGGATTTCTTGGAAAGAAACTAGGTGTGCTCCGGTGTTTGTAGTGGTACCCGTTCATGGATGGGCTTCCGGATATTTAACCATTTCTGGACTTTGTATGGGGCTAGACTTGCTGGTATTTTATAGCTGTCCCACCTTCTGATTTTGAACCTTCTTCGGACTGTAGGAATTTTATCCTCTGAATAATCTACGAACCATATGAAAACCCATGGTAAATGGAATCTGATGTGAAATAGGTGTAGTGGGACAAATCTTTTTTCTTCCTCATTTGGTTTATAAAGGGATATTTTTATCATTGAGGGATACTGAAAAGTTTGGGTAACAATCAAAAGAGACTGGTCATATGCAGAGACTAGACTCAATAGAACTTAATAAGTAATCTTCAAAGTTAGTGAATTTGACATCTCTTAAGATAGCAAGAATTGAGGTATTTAATCCTTCCTTAGTTAAGGGTTTTATCCCTACTTGAACTAAGCTAATATGAATATATTTATAATTTCTTTCACTATGTTTTTTATGAAATTTTGAGAAAGTAATTGTATTGTTCCAAAGGGTTTTGTTAATTGGATATCTCTTTCTTCTGTTTTAATAGTGAAATCAGTTTTGAAAAATTGGTATTTGGAATTTTTATAAATTTGATATCTATTTACTTTCGGTATTTCCCAACTATAAATTGATTTTTCAATATCTTGTATAATAATTTATTCCGAATTTATTATCTTCTTTGAATACATGGAAGATGTTGAACCAAAATCAAAAGAAGGAGATTTATTTAAAAATGAGTCCATTTTTATGAAATCTTATTTTCGAAACTCAAGTTCTTCCTCCTACGATCCAAGAAATTCACGGGTCTAACTGCCTACACCTTGAGGACTTACTACCCGGACCTTTCAAGGCAAGAAAACTCAGAAGAGCCTAAATCTCTAGACAAGACTTTCATAAATTTGAACAACATTTCTATATATCTCTACCCTTCATGGCTCTGATACCAAACTACGCCCGAGGATCTAAAGGGGATAATAGACAAGGAAGGAATTGAAATATAAGGGATTGAAAATTAAAAGACAAAGGAGATATGCAGAAATTAAAGTAAGATTAACTTACAAATTACGGTTCCTATTAAGGAATCCATAATTTTAAAGGATCTGCAAGAATTTAAACGAAGTAGGCGGTAAAACCAGCCAACATCATAATGCAAGAATTTTAAGAACTTAAAAGCATGAATTTAAAAGATTAGGAGGTAGCACCTTCCATAATCTTATTTATTCAAAATATTAAACCTTACAAAAATTTATACTTGAATATTTTCAAGGAGATCTATCTTGGGAGTTTAAAAGGAATTTGAGAATTTTGGAGGAGGTATTTTGGATGAGAGGAATTTCATATGAGGGGAATTGGAATTTATCTAGCTTAATTCTCTCTAGAATATAAAAATCTTATGAAAGAAAAAGCTTGTTATTAATGGAGGGGGGAGGGTCTCCTTTTATATGAGTTTTACGTAGTATTTTAGTAATTAAAAAAGAAATCTAACTATTCATGACCAGTGGAGAATAACATCATCCATGACATCATCATGTTTTGGCATTTTCTCGAATTATTGCTGAAATCTTTAATTTCATTGTTTCCTTTTTGAAAGTATCTTTTAATGGGCATATTTCTACCTAAATTTTGTCTGAACTTTATTCCGGATATTTTTTCTTCTTTTAGCGATCTTTTCGGAATCCACTATTGCTAAAAACAGCATTGTTTTCAATATTAATTTCTTGTTCTTCTTCTTCTGATGAAGAGCCTTGAAGACGGTGCAAACTTCAGAATTATTGCTAGCATTTGTTCGGGATTCTTGGCCGCTGCAAGCATTGAGGCCATTTTGGATTTCTGGGAAAGAAACTGGGTGTGCTCCGGTGTTTTTAGTGGTACCCGTTCATGGATGGGCTTCCGGATATTTAACCATTTATGGACTTTGTATGGGGCTAGACTTGCTGGTATTTTATAGCTGTCCCACCTTCTGATTTTGAACCTTCTTCGGACTGTAGGAATTTTATCCTCTGAATAATCTACGAACCATATGAAAACCCATGGTAAATGGAATCTGATGTGAAATAGGTGTAGTGGGACAAATCTTTTTTCTTCCTCATTTGGTTTATAAAGGGATATTTTTATCATTGAGGGATACTGAAAAGTTTGGGTAACAATCAAAAGAGACTGGTCATATGCAGAGACTAGACTCAACAGAACTTAATAAGTAATCTTCAAAGTTAGTGAATCTGACATCTCTCAAGATAGCAAGAATTGAGGTATTTAATCCTTCCTCAGTTAAGGGTTTTATCCCTACTTGAACTAAGCTAATATGAATATATTTATCATTTCTTTCACTATGTTTTTTTAAGGAATTTTGAGAGAGTAATTGTATTGTTCCAAAGGGTTTTGTTAATTGAATATCTCTTTCTTCTGTTTTAATAGTGAAATCAGTTTTGAAAAATTGGTATTTGGAATTTTTATAAATTTGATATCTATTTGCTTTCGGTATTTCCCAACTATCAATTGATTTTTCAATATCTTGTATAATAATTTATTCCGAATTTATTATCTTCTTTGAATACATGGAAGATGTTGAACCAAAATCAAAAGAAGTAGATTTATTTAAAAACGAGTCCATTTTTATGAAATCTTATTTTCGAAACTCAAGTTCTTCCTACGATCCAAGCAATTCACGGGTCTAACTGCCTACACCTTGAGGACTTACTACCCGGACCTTTCAAGGCAAGAAAACTCAGAAGAGACTAAATCTCTAGACAAGACTATCATAAATTTGAACAACATTTCTATATATCTCTACCCTTCATGGCCCTGATACCAAACTACGCCCGAGGATCTAAAGGGGATAATAGACAAGGAAGGAATTGAAATATAAGGGATTGAAAATTAAAAGACAAAGGAGATATGCAGAAATTAAAGTAAGATTAGCTTACAAATTACGGTTCCTATTAAGGAATCCATAATTTTAAAGGATCTGCAAGAATTTAAACGAAGTAGGCGGTAAAACCAGTCAACATCATAAGGCAAGAATTTAAAGAATTTAAAAGATTAGGAGGTAGCACCTTCCATAATCTTATTTATTCAAAATATTAAACCTTACAAAAATTTGTACTTGAATATTTTCAAGGAGATCTATCTTGGGCGTTCAAAAGGAATTTGAGAATTTTGGAGGAGGTATTTTGGATGAGAGGAATTTCATATGAGGGGAATTGGAATTATCTTGCTTACTTCTCCCTGGAATCTAAAATTCTTATGAAAGAAAAAGCTTGTTCTTAATGGAGGGGAGAGGGTCTCCTTTTATAGGAGTTTTACATGGTATTTTAGTAATTTAAAAAGAAATCTAACTATTCATGACCTGTGGAGAATGACGCCATCCATGACATCATCATGTTTTGGCATTTTCTCAAATTATTGAAGAAATCATTAATTTCATTGTTTCCTTTTTGAAAGTATCTTTTAATGGGAATTTCTACCAAAATTTTGTCTGAAATTTATTCCGGATATTTTTTCATCTTTTGGCGATCTTTTCGGAATCCACTATTGCTAAAAACTGCATTGTTTTCAATATCAATTTCTTGTTCTTCTTCTTCTGATGAAGAGCCTTGTTTTGATGAAGACGGTGCAAACTTCAGAATTATTGCTTGCGTTTGTTCGGGATTCTTGGCCGCTGCAAGCATTGAGGCCATTTGGGATTTCTGGGAAAGAAACTGGGTGTGCTCCGGTGTTTGTAGTGGTACCCGTTCATGGATGGGCTTCCGGATATTTAACCATTTCTGGACTTTGTATGGGGCCAGACTTGCTGGTATTTTATAGCTGTCCCACCTTCTGATTTTGAACCTTCTTCGGACTGTAGGAATTTTATCCTCTGAATAATCTGCGAACCATATGAAAACCCAGGGTAAATGGAATCTGATGTGAAATAGGTGTAGTGGGACAAATCTTTTTTCTTCCTCAGTTGGTTTATAAAGTGATATTTTTATCATTGAGGGATACTGAAAAGTTTGGATAACAATCAAAAGAGACTGGTCATATGCAGAGACTAGACTCAACAGAACTTAATAAGTAATCTTCAAAGTTAGTGAATGTGACATCTCTTAAGATAGCAAGAATTGAGGTATTTAATCCTTCCTTAATTAAGGTGTTTTATCCCTACTTGAACTAAAGCTAATATGAATATATTTATAATTTCTTTCACTATGTTTTTCAAGAAATTTTGAGAAAGTAATTGTATTGTTCCAAAGGGTTTTGTTAATTGGATATCTCTTTCTTCTGTTTTAATAGTGAAATCTGTTTTGAAAAATTGGTATTTGGAATTTTTGTAAATTTGATATCTATTTACTTTCGGTATTTCCCAATTATCAATTGATTTTTCAATATCTTGTATAATAATTTATTCCGAATTTATTATCTTCTTTGAATACATGGAAGATGTTGAACCAAAATCAAAAGAAGTAGATTTATTTAAAAACGAGTCCATTTTTATGAAATCTTATTTTCGAAACTCAAGTTCTTCCTACGATCCAAGCAATTCACGGGTCTAACTGCCTACACCTTGAGGACTTACTACCCGGACCTTTCAAGGCAAGAAAACTCAGAAGAGCCTAAATCTCTTGACAAGACTTTCATAAATTTGAACAACATTTCTATATATCTCTACCCTTCATGGCTCTGATACCAAACTACGTCCGAGGATCTAAAGGGGATAATAGACAAGGAAGGAATTGAAATATAAGGGATTGAAAATTAAAAGACAAAGGAGATATGCAGAAATTAAAGTAAGATTAGCTTACAAATTACGGTTCCTATTAAGGAATCCATAATTTTAAAGGATCTGCAAGAATTTAAACGAAGTAGGCGGTAAAACCAGTCAACATCATAAGGCAAGAATTTAAAGAATTTAAAAGATTAGGAGGTAGCACCTTCCATAATCTTATTTATTCAAAATATTAAACCTTACAAAAATTTGTACTTGAATATTTTCAAGGAGATCTATCTTGGGCGTTCAAAAGGAATTTGAGAATTTTGGAGGAGGTATTTTGGATGAGAGGAATTTCATATGAGGGGAATTGGAATTATCTAGCTTACTTCTCCGTGGAATCTAAAAATCTTATGAAAGAAAAAGCTTGTTCTTAATGGAGGGGAGAGGGTCTCCTTTTATAGGAGTTTTACATGGTATTTTAGTAATTTAAAAAGAAATCTAACTATTCATGACCAGTGGAGAATGACGCCATCCATGACATCATCATGTTTTGGCATTTTCTCGAATTATTGCTGAAATCTTTAATTTCATTGTTTCCTTTTTGAAAGTATCTTTTTTTTGGGCATTTCTATCGAAATTTTGTCTGAACTTTATTCCGGATATTTTGTCTTCTTTTGGCGATCTTTTCAGAATCCACTATTGCTAAAAACTGCATTGTTTTCAATATCAATTTCTTGTTCTTCTTCTTCAGATGAAGAGCCTTGTTTTGATGAAGACGGTGCAAACTTCAGAATTATTGCTTGCATTTGTTCGGGATTCTTGGCCGCTGCAAGCATTGAGGCCATTTGGGATTTCTGGAAAAGAAACTGGGTGTGCTCCGGTGTTTTTAGTGGTACCCGTTCATGGATGGGCTTCCGGATATTTAACCATTTATGGACTTTGTATGGGGCTAGACTTGCTGGTATTTTATAGCTGTCCCACCTTCTGATTTTGAACCTTCTTCGGACTGTAGGAATTTTATCCTCTGAATAATCTACGAACCATATGAAAACCCATGGTAAATGGAATCTGATGTGAAATAGGTGTAGTGGGACAAATCTTTTTTCTTCCTCAGCTGGTTTATAAAGAGATATTTTTATCATTGAGGGATACTGAAAAGTTT